>JANHGO010003960.1:0-25953 GCA_024606505.1 Aquila spilogaster | reverse complement strand
CAGTGGACCCTCCTGAAATCAGTGACAGGAGCTGCTCTAGCAAGCCACTAGTGCCATCATCCCCTGGGAAGCTCCCGACCTCCGTACCTCTATGGGTTTGTGGCTTCCTTTGCTGGGCGCGGTGGGCAGGGCACCGCCGGCCCCGGGGCCGGGGGGCCGGCAGGCCGAGAGGAGGCGGACATGTTAGCGGAGGCGGCCTCCTTGGCTGCAGCACGGAGGGGGCGGGCAGGAGGGCGGGGCCAAGCGGCGGGGCCTCGGCGGTGCAGCATTGTGCGGAGCGCCCCTCCCCCGGAGCGCCGCCCGCCCCGCGCTGCCGGGTGGGCTTCATTATCCTGCGTTACACCTCCTCTGTGCGTGGATGGTTCTTTTATATCTTTATGTTTTTATGCCTTATATATTCACAGCCATCCCCTTCTTATATATCAATACCGAATTGTATCTTTGGGCATTTTTTATTTTTCGGAATTGGCGTTTTCATATTTTATTTTCTCGTATCATCACGACTCATCTTTCTACATTTCACGTTTCCACGTTTTGTATTATAATGTTTTACATTATCGTACATTGTACGTTATTTATTTATATATATACATATATATGTCTATTTTTCTTTATTTTTTTTTGCACCTTTCATTCAAACGAACCCTCCTCCACCCCACCCCATTGCATCCCACCCCATTGCATCCCATCCTGCCCCACCCCACCCAGTGGTGATGAAGGCCCTCCCCGTGGCCCCCTCCCACTGTTCCATACTCCCACCCCACAGGGTCCCAGTGCACGGCTCCCCCCATGCTCCCCACCCACACAGGGACGGCTGTGGGGTGACAAAGCCGTGGGTCCCTGCGCTCCCACCGGGTCTGTGCACCGGGAGCGACTTTGCCCCATTATGTAAGTGCAGTGATACGGATATTAATTATTAACATGGGGTACAGGTGATGTGAGCCCGGTGCTGTGCAGATCCATCGGAGCTGCGTGATGGGAGAAGTACTGTGGTCATCACCGCTATGGCACACGGCTGCTGATGGTGCTGTGACAGCTTGCAGGGCCAGACAGGACCAGAGAGCAGCCACTGTTCTGCATCCCTCAGCATCCTTCGCATCATAGAGTCACAGAATGGTGTTGGTTGGAAGGTACAGGGATCATCCAGCTCCAACCCCCAAGCTGTGGGCACCTCCAGGGATGGGGCACCTCACGTGGCGCAGATGGACAGGTGTTGGCTTTGCATCTCTTTCATACAGGAGGTGACCAACGTCCCTCGGGGATCAGGCAGCCCCACCTTCACTGCTGATCCAGGCTGTGAGCCCTTCTCAAACACCGCATTTAGGGTTTGTCTGCAAGGGCAACACGGCTGCTTGGGGGCTAATGGCTGCTCAGTAATTCACCACTCTTCCCCCACATCCATTCCCTTCTCAGAAATGAATGGGGCTTTATTCAGGCCTGATGATACCATTATTATCCCCCAGCAGCAACGCCGTGCCGTTTCCCTCGGGGCAAACCCTTGGGGATCGGTTTTGTGTGATCGCTGCCGTACCCCGAGGACCGAGGGCATCCTCCGAGCGCGGCCCGCAGCACCGCATCCCCTGCAGCACCCACCTCCCAGCGCAGCGCTGCTCAGCTGCGCTCCAAAACGCTTCTCCCAGCGCCGGCTGACGGGGAACGCTATGAAGGGCTGCAAGAAGAAAAGGAAACGCCTCAGCGCTGCACCCACCGCCCGCTGCGATCCACCGGCGCTGCGCTGCCCGAGGCGCTCCCCGCGGGCAGGGCCGGGCGGGCCGGGCCGGGCGGCAGCGGTCACCGCTCCCCCTGGTGCTGTGAGTGAGGGTTGCAAGCGCTGCGCGGAGCCCCGTGGCCGAGGCAGCCCGAAATGGAGCGCCCCGACGCCCCTCGGGCGCAGCCTCCTTCCTCCCGGCGGTTCGTTCTGCAACCAGAAAGTGAGAACGGTGCATCCGAGCGGGTGGGTCCTCGGCTCTGAGCTCCGACTGAGAGGGTGTCAGCATCTCCCTGGGGCTGTTCCTATTCCATCGCATCAGCAAGATTTCCTTCCCCAGTGGAAAGTTTCCAGGAGCTATTTAACAACCGGCGTTCTCTGACCTATTTGCAAGCCCCAAGCCTCTCCCCACCACCCACCGCTGGAAAGCTTTGATAATTCAATGAGATGTTAATCCTGAAACCCACTAGAACTCATGGTACAAAAACTTGCTTTTCTTTTCTTTTTTTTTTAATTTAAATTAGCATTAATTGCAATGCAGGAGTCATGAGGCTTCGCCACCGACTCCATTTGCAAAGCAGCATCGTGCCGCACAGCTCCCATTAGGCCCAAGTGCTGCCTGGGCAGGCAGATCCCAAAATGCACACAGTCACTGCGGGGACCGGCAGGACCCGTCCTGCCCTCCCTCCTGCCAGCAGAGCCCCACGCTGACCATAGGGACAGCAGCACGTTCCCTTGGCCGCCCTTCCTGGGAATCATCACCCTGCACTGCACGCACACTGACTGCTTCTTAAAACCATCCAGCAGTCTGAAGAGCGATGATGGATGAGACGTGAGATTCCCAAGAGCCTTTGGAAAGGAGCGCGTCACAGCACGGCACTCACACGCAGCTCAGACGCTGATCCTGAGCAGGAACCAGCTGAAAACATAAGCAAAAGCAGCGGCTTTATTGTCACTGCTGGAGCCAGCACAGTGCGGGACGTAACAGCACGAGCGCTGGGAAGAAAATCATTCTAAAAGATATTTCTGTTCTCATGACCAAGCCTAATGTTGGCAACAAGAGAACAGCACAGCGCATCGCTTTATCTCTGTGTGCTTTGGAAAGCAAACACCTGCGCTGTTCTATCCCACGGCTGGCGCCTCACATGCCATTTCCCGGCTGACAGGGCTGCAAAGTCCCAACCTGGGCACCAGCAGAGCCGGCGCGGCTCTGCGTTCATGTGAAATGAAGCAGCGAGCAGGCAGGGGGTGCTGGCGGCAGGGGTTCGGATGTGGCAGTGGTGCCTGCGGGTCCCAGCCCTGCGTGCATTTAAACGGCGCCTTGGCTTTAGGTGCATCAAGGTCATGCAAATGGAAAGCTAAGCTCCTTTTCACATCAAAAATGGTCTTGTGCATGGAAAAAGATGGAATAAATTTGAGTGCTGCATACATTGCTCGCTGCTCGCTGGGGGTTGGGTTGGGGCGGCTCTGCACTGCTGACTCAGATTGCTCAGAATATGGAATTTCTGTTCCACGGGCACTTTGTATTGCGCTTTCACCTCCAAATCCACCCAAAATCTCCCGGAAAAGGGAAACTTTCCGAGCTCCGGATGGAGGTGACTGTGTTTGGCCGTGGTGCAGTCCCCCATGGTGGGAAGTGCTGTGTGTCCGCACACACACCTATCTCACATACCCAGGTATTACCCCTCACCTCCAGCTCTTCCACCGCGACTCAGGGGTGTGCACTCCTGGTGTGCAGGAGCACTGCTCTGTACGCCCCGATTCACGCTGCAGGGCACGGAGCAGCACTGGCACTGGGTGGGAAGCACACAGAGCATCACTGACAGAGAGATTTAGGAAAGCTGCGTGGCAGAGTTCCCCTACTGCACATCCACAGAAGAGAGCAGCAAATCCTCCTCTTGTTTGATGGTGGATCGTGCAGGCAAGTCCTCCAACGAGAGACACTGAGCTACCGGGGATTATGCAGCTCCTTTGAAAAAGGGCTTTTCTTCCAGATCCCTGCAGCAAATCTCCTGCTCTTACCCACCCTAAAGCACCAGTAACACTCTCTATCTCCGCAGCTTTCTGCCACAGACATGCATTTCGCCTTTCAGTCCGAGGCTGGGGTTTGTCATTGAACGCTGAAAGCGCATTAGTGCCCGGCACGCAGGGCAGGCTTCAGTGGGGCTGCCCGAGTGAAACAAAGCACTGTCTGTGTCTGACTGTTTTTCCACGTGTGCCTGCGGTAATGGAACCCTGTGGGCCTGTATGGAGGCCAGGGCTCGTTCTGGCTACAGGGAACTGCAGCGTCACACCTTCCCAATGGCACCGTGAGGCAGCAAGTCCCTGCAGCCCTTAACCCAGCGATGCCCACACGGAGCATCTCAGCCCCCACTCAGCACCAGCTGTCTGCCCTCACTAATGCACACCTTCCAGAAAAGCCCCCAGGTTTTGTTACAGGACACCAAAACCAACACCAACATCGCTTCCCTTTGGGTTTGTTCCAAAACATTAGACCTGGTTTTGTTCTCTTTTTAACAACGAAGGTGATTTATTTCCAGTTTGACTCTGTCTGGCCCTCACTTCCAGCCGCCCGTTTGTGCTTTCCCCCTGCAGCACCCAGCCCGCTCCTCCATGCAGGTATTTATGCGCTGTCATCGAGTCACCTCTCAACCCCTTTCTTTTAATCACACAAACAGATGGAGCTCCGGAAGCTCTCCCCATCCATGGCTGCTTCTCCAGCCCTTCCATCATTTCCGCAGCTCTTTTTGACGCTCTCCAGCACCCCCTGTTAAACACAGACACCTGAACTGGTTGCAGAACTCCCAAATCAGTCTCCCCAGGCCTATAAAATGCAAAGTTCTCTCCCAGCTCCTGTACACCGTTTCCCCTCTCACACACCCAAGAATCAGATTCAGCCTTTTAGCTGAAGCTTCACCCATCACCAGCGAGATCCCGCAGAGATGCTGACTTCTGCTTCACTACAGCCCCATTGGGTCTTCACAGAGAACTAAACCAGCCTAAATGACCTCCCTCAGTCTGCCTCCTTGCTCTGTAACCCATGCAATCCCTCTACAGAAAATGCTGCTTTTATGGGAGGAAAGTTCCCAGCTGGGATGTTTTCTGCTGGGAAATGGCTGGATTGTCTGCAGGTGATGTGATGGGGGGAGGAGGGCAGGGGGCTGGCAGCTGCAGCACCACAGCATTGCTCCATGCAGCACACAGCTGTGCAACATCTGCCTGCCCAGTGCAGACACATCGCACCCTCCTGAGCCCCACATGCAGCACAGCATCCCGCAAACCCCACCGCGGGGTCTGGCTCAGCACTGTCGCAGGGATAAAGGATCAACTGCGCAAAGAAACCCTCTAAAAACGCAGGAGAGAGAGAGAAATTGCTCCGTTGTGGATAATAATCCCCAGGGTTAACAGCATGGGGTGCTCGGTGCCCCTCAGAGCCTTCCACTGAACACAACAGCAACTCGTGTTGTTCACTCCCCCCATCCCCTCCAGGCCCTGCTGAAGAAGAAATCTGTAATATGAGGCTTGCTTTTTCCTCCCATTGCCTTGGCAACGTGTTTCCTCCTTGTGTCCATCACCTCAATAAAACACATATCAGCAGAGGGAAGGAAGGGGAACCCTGGAAGCCCCCTAAGTCCCCAGCTGCAGGCTCAACTCCAGGCTCAGCACCACGGTATCGTGAAAAGGGAGCCGAAAGGCAGCAGTTTTTGCTTTGGTTTAGTGGAATATCAGTACTGGCAAGGGAAGGAGGATTTACAGAGTGGAAATCGGGCTGACCACAGCCAAACAAAGCCTTTGTTGAAGGTGTTGAATTCAAAGGCTGCGCATTGGTTGGCTGCGTGCCTGTGCGCTGCCTTCAGCCAGGAGGGCTGTGCAGGTGTTTCACACTGCCTGAAGAGCTCAGGAAGCTGTGAAGGAGAGGCCATCCTCCAGATCAGCAGCGCTCCCCATTCCTTATCCCCAAGAAAGGAAAACAAGCCGTCATGCAAACCAGCAAAACAAGAGCTGAATGGCAGCGCTGGGTCTGTGGGGCAGAGAACCCAAACACCCTGCGCACTGCCTGCATGCCAACAGTGCAGCATCTCTCATCGCCTGTGCACCGTGGGTAACAACATGGACATCACTGCACAGAGCTTTGCTCAGTGACTCCCAACAGAACCTTGGGAAGAATTCCCTGAGTGGGGAAGAGTTATATGGAGTGGGCACCCTGCAATGTGCGGCTCTCCTGTTGGCACGGCTGTGCCTATGTGAGGAATATCCATGGTGATGTGCCCACGGCATCCCTCCTGTGCTGCCTGCGAAGAGCAGAAGCGCAGCTCTCATTTAAATGGGTGCTTGGAAGAGCAAGGAAACAGAGCCCTTGTTCTGCTGGCTGATGTGAGCGCGTCAAAATGGAAACGCTTTAAGACCGCATCCATTCCTACATCGCAGTGCCACGTCCATCTCTACACCCAAACACCACATCAGGGTCAGAAGGAGAGACACTACCGCCGAGACACACATCCTCTATCCACACTTCTGGAAGGGGTTTCCTGGAGCTGTTCCGTTCCGAAACGATCCTTTACGTCTCAATTTTAGAATATAAAATAACTCAACGTGAAAAAAAAAGAAATGACAACAAATTTCTCAATCACTGAAATCGTTTTCACCAAACACGAAACATTTTTCCCGTCTCTTGCCGACCACTTTGAACCCTCCCAATTCCTCTCTCCCCATTTCCCTACCCCAAGCACCCGGCACAGCTTTCTGCCCCACTTCTGTCCCAGAGCCCATTTCTTCCCCGTCTCTCCAACAGCCGTTTACGTTTTTGTTCGCGTGAATCATCTCAAATACGAAAGCTTTGCTTTGCTTTCCCCCCATTGGATAATATTAATTACAGCAGGGAGTCAAGTAGCTTGAAAAAGGGGGAAAAAAACCACTCAGGAAAAGTTGCAGGCCTTGCAAGTATTTAAAGGGCCATCTGCATCTCCTCCAAAACTGTAAAGACAAATGTGGGCAACAGTAGCACATATTTATTCAGTAGACATCACGGCAACATTTGTGCTCGTGTCTGAGCCAAGAACTCGTGCTAGGAATGTAAGGCTTGCTGCTCCCCTGGTCCTCCTGTCCTTTGGGAATGCGGCAGCGTTGTCTCAGAAGGACCCAGAAGGATTCAATCGGCCTTTGGGGTCAGGTGCCACCTCCTCCTCCACCTGCATCTCACCCTGTGATCATCCCTTCAGAGCTGCTCAGGTCATGCAGGTGGCAGGGCTCAGCATGCCGCCTGCAAGGTGCTGGATCCATGCAAACAAGTGGCATGGTGGGCAGATGGGCAAGGGATTCTGATCCCCATCTCCTGCCCCGGGCACCACTGCGCCCCTGGGAGTCTCTCAGCTCAGCCAAGACCACCTCAGGGCAGGGACTTACACTCAAACAATCATTAAGGTTGGAAAAGACCACTAAGATTATCAAGTCCAACCATCAGCCCTCCCCCACCAACCACAGCTCTCAGTGCCTTCGTGGGTTTAGGAAGCCAAGGCCATTAGGACAGAACAATGTGGTCTTGCTGCCCTTGGCTGGGGGCTCATTTGTTGTAATACAAAGCACACTCCATAGGTATGAAGCTTTTGATTCACATAGGTGAGTACCTACCTTACTGCAGCCCTATGGCCATAGCAAGCGGGACCAGCACGGGCTGCCCCAGGGAAGTGTGGATTTGGGAATGGACCCCATGCCCAGGGCAGAGCACACAGCCAGAGGGAGAGCACAGCGCCAGTCACACCACGATTTAGGTGTCATCCCCTGGGGAAAGGTCTCCTCATTTCACATCTGGACACAAGCACTTCTTAGACATAATAAGGAAGAACCGAAATCCATCTTAACATGTGGAGCGAGACAGACTGCTTAAGAACAATAATAAATATCAATAAGTTTATTCATAACTCATCCAGTTCAAGCAAACATCTTCTCCGGGCAGCCATTCCAGCCTGCCGTCTCTCCCTGACATTAAGCAGGGCTGCTCAGGCCTGTCCCTGATTTTTCCTTTGGAGAGCAGCCAGCAAAGCCTCCAGGTGGATGCTGCTGATTTACAGCCCATCTCCGTTTGCTGCTATATTTACCCTGGCTTTTCTTTTTTGTGAATTGCCTTCCAGGGCGCTCATCAGTTGTGAAATACAGGAAGGAAACGTCGGCAATTGGAGGGAACCGAGAGTGAAATTCGGTCACAAATCTCCTATATTAATTCCTGTTCCATCCCTCTGCTTCCTCGGTGCGTGCATTGGGAAGTCGTGCCCCTCACTGGAGTGCATTTCCACGGAGATATTATATTGCTACAAATATCAGACATTTGAAGGACGATGCTATCTATTAGCATGCAAAAGACCACCGTGGCCTGCAAGCTGCTAGGTTCAAAGCCATCGCTGTGCTTGGCAAACCGCTCTCCACACCTCCAAGCAAAGCCCCATCTCCAAGCGCTCTGTCACCAAAATGAGGCACCGAAATGAGAGACCCCTCCAAAACCCGGCCCAAATCATCTGCTGCAGAGAGGAGCACTGCTCGGCCGGTGGGAAGGAGCCACATGCAACCAAAGCTGAGCTCCCGGCTGCCTGAAACCTTACGCTGAGTGCCCAGCGGTGCCTGAGGGTCGGAGCAGATGACCCAGGGGGGATCGTGGGTTTTGCTGCCAACTCTGGCTGTGTTCCTGATGGCAACGAGGAACGGTGGGGAAAGATACACAGACAGGTACAAGCCTACAGCTGGAAACCTAAACGCAGTGATTTGCCAGCGATCACGCTGCTGATCTTAGGAGCTATTTCCTCACCAGGGCGTGCAGTTTTGGTGGCTCTGCCATTCCCCTCCATAGGGGCACCAGGGGGGCTCCACCGAGCCCAAAACCCTTCGTCAAAGGTCCTCCATTTCCCCCCCCACCCCCATCCTCCCCAGCCCTTGGCTCAGTGCTGTGGGCAGTGAGACTGGCACCGTGTGCATCTCGGCTGGAAAGCAGCAACAACCCCCGTGATGTTGCAGAAAGGGGCTCCGGGGCAGAGGAGCTGAGCCGGCTTCGAGGTCAGGGCTCTGGGGAAGCAAATGCAGAGCAGGTGGTTGGAAACCACACTAACAGCCCTGTTAACAAGCACTGCCGATTAGACCAAACAAGAGCTCATCAGCATGCAGTCCAAAGACCACAGCCTGTGGAGTGAGGAGAATAGAGGGACAACAAGAAGGAGGGGAGATGAAAGGCGAGCGGAGATGGGAATGGGTTTTAATAATATTGTTTCCTAATTACAGCCCGGCAGAGGGAGCAGATGCACTCTGCGTGCCGTTCGGAGCTCAGCTGGGGACATGCTGCTCTGCCAGGCACATGAGGGTACGCTCCAGGCTCATTTGTGTGCTCCAGGGTGCCCGGTGGCTTCCCTGTGTGCCTGGAGGGCCATTGGAGCTGTGGTAACATGAGGGATGTGGCAGTGGTGGCTTGCTGTGGGGCAGCCGGCGTTCAAGCACCCAGTTGGGCTGGTGGTCCCCACGAGCTATGCTTGCTGCTGCCCCGCACCCTGCTGAGGCTGCGAAAGGCAATTTGAGGTCTTCTCCTGAGCGAGGTCACTGATAGGGGCAGTAGCGGCTTCCACGGAGCAACACATCTGGAGGCAGAAACAGAGGAGGTTTTGGGGCGTCAGCTTCGCCTGAGCTGTGCTGGGGCTCTGAGGAAGGAAAGAGTTGGCACACACGCTGCCTGCTGGGGGGACGCTTCCACAGCACCATGGCACATCCCTCCTCCCGGGACAGCAGGAACCTGCTGCTTTCTCTTGGAGTCCCCCCATGGCACAGCCGTGGGCCTCAACGTGGTAACCACTGCCCCGCAGCCAACGGGGCATGGATGGGCACGAGTGGGGCCAGCCCACGCCTTCTCCATATCACCGAGCACGTACAGGAGGAAGAATGCAAAGCCCTGAGAACCTCTCCCCCATCTCAGCTCCGTGTCTGTGAGCCCCTCCGCTCATTGGAGCTGTGTGCAGAAACCCACGGGGTGAGGAGCACTAATGCACGTTTTGGCCCCGGTCCAAGATAAACGCCGGCTATAATAACCCTCATGGGAAAGCCAAACAGAGGACCCCATTGTTAGGGACAACCCGGCACATTACGCTTCATTTGGGCCAACAGCACTCCCCGCACGAGGCTCTGGGCACCGTCTGCTTGGTGTGGGCAAGGTGGGCTGAGGCCAGAAACAGGAGAAAAAGGGAAAGCTGGGGACAGCTTCAGATGATGGCTCGCGCATCATTTCGGCCCATAGAGACGCAGGAAAGCTTGGAAGAAGAGGGCCTGGCAGGTACGTTGGGTCCTGCTTTCCGATGGGGCAGGCAGCAGCAATGGCATCTCCTGTGCCACGCTCCCTCTATGCATGTGGATGGAGAGGTCCTCTTCAGGATCCCCTCTGGTGAACTCTTGTCCGGTTCCCTTCCAAAATAGCTACGTAGGAACACCAGGGTCAGGTGAGACCCCGTGGCTCTCTGCTTGAGCTCTGTTTGCTTATGGAAGCTCCTTCGCTGCTGCAAACTGTGTTATTATTACCGAGGGCCAAGGGAGTGCAGCACTGCAGAGAAACACAGATTTGCAAACAGAGCACTCTCTGCATCCTCCAGGGTTTCAGGTTCAGGGCACTGCTGACCTCCTTGGCACGTCCTGTGCAGCAGAAGGTGCAACAATGGGAAACACCTGGGAAAAGGAGAAAAAAAACAACCAACCGGTGTTCCGGATAGCCAGGAGGGAGAGCAGATGGCGCTGGGGTTGACACAGGTGCCCTGGATCACAAGGCTGTGATGAGGGCTGAATTGCCACCAGCTGGGTTAGCACTTGTTCTTGAGCACACACAGGGTGAGATGTGCTCTAGGAGGTGTTGCTGGGAGCTTGGCTCTTCCAGTTTCACTGCTGGGCTATGGGAGCAGGCTTGCTGGAGAGAAGGCATGTGGTTGCTGTGGAAGCTGCTACAGGAAGAGGAGGTGAGATGGGGCAGTGAGTGCTGGTACTGGGGTGGGTACAACCCTGCAAGTAGGGACTGGGAGTCAGAGCATTGTATGGTCCTGGAGGAACGTCTATCCTCATCTCTCAGTTCTGAGGTTGGGTGGTACTCAATGGGGGACCAGGGCCACTTAGGGAAGCAAAGACTTCTCTGTCTCGCTCACTGCTCTCTTTCCTGTATTTCATTAACACACAAAGCTTCCCAGTTTGTTTTATTTATAAAAATCCTTGATGCTGACTGAGCTGTAGGTGTTGAGCTGATACTGAATTGATAGCAAAGGTACAAATGTGAGGTGCTTCTAAGCTCCCTTCTCCCTGTTGGCCCCTCAGCTGTGCTGGTGCTGCTGGCTGTGGGTTGCTTGTGATGTGGACTGGGCAATGCTTTTCTATGGGTTGCTTCAGATCCTTGTGGCCCTTGGCCTGGGTGGTGTTTGCGGAGGGTAGAAAGGATGGCCGGCCCTGCTGGGCTGTATGGTGGCTCTTGTTCAACAGAAGTGACCTTCCATGTGGGCTTCTGCTTATGGCTTGAATACATTGCTCATCAGAACATCTGCTAATGAAACATTTCAGGTCCAGGTTTTGAAGCAATTTGGTTGCCCTCTGAGTGTAGTAGTTGCCTGGATTTTAAGCTGGGGGAGAAAAAGATGGAGTGGAGCCCTTGCCAAAAAGGGCTTTGGGGATACTGGTGGATGGCGAACTGGATGTGAGCCTGCAGTGTGCCCTCACAGCCCAGAAAGGCAACTGGTGCTCTGCATCAGAGACGTGGGGCTGTTGGAGTGCACCCAGAGGAGGGCAGCAAAAATGATCCTGGGGATGGAACGCCTCCCTACGAGGACAGGCTGAGAGCTGTGAGCCTGGGGAAGAGAAGGACCCGGGGAGAGCTGAGAGCAGCCTGTCAGTATCTAAAGGGGCTGTGAGAAGGAAGGGGGCAGAATCTTTAGTGTGGTCCGTTATGATAGGATAAGAGGAAGTGGATTTGAACTAAAATGGGAGATTTAGATTGGATAGAAGAAAAAGGGTTTTACGACAAGGGCAGTGCCCACCCCTGCAGACACCCAAGGTCAGGCTGGACGGGGCTCTGAGCACCTGATTGAGCTGTAGGTGTCCCTGTTTATTGCAAGGCGTTGGACTAGATGGCCTTTAAGGGTCCCTTCCAGCTCAAAGGGTTCTATGATATTGATTTTTGAAGAACTAAGGGTAAAAGATGTTGCAGAGAGTGTTAATGCTCTTTGAAATGCTGCTCACCACAACCCAGACTGGGCAGTATTCCTGTCCAGAGCCACATGGTGTAACTTCTTTAAGTGTCAATATGGGAAAGTGATAAGGGGAGGCCTCCTTCCTATCCAGCTAATGATCTGCTGTGATGAGAACTTGGGCTGAGCCCACTCTCAGGACTGGAAGAAAAGACAGAGATTTGAATTCACAGGACTGGGGCTGCTCCTGCACATACCCATGGCGTGGCCACATCTCTTCCCCAGTGCACGTGAGGAGGGAGCAAGGATTGAAGTGCACTTAAAGGTGTTGGGTGTTCAAAGCCCTACCATCCTGCTGGGGATTCGGGATCAGTGTTGTACATGTTGGAGAGCAGCTGTATGAGCTCTTCCACCACGTGTACCTGCTTTGCAGAGTGTGTTTGCTTTGTAGAATTTTGATCTGTTGCAGCTCTTTAGCTGCAGTGAGTGCAAACCTTGAAGGTGAACATATGCAGACCAGGGAGCCAGGAGAGATGTGTCCGTACAGCAGGAGCTCAGCCTGGGGGTGTCAGTGGCCTCTGGAAGCTGCCAAATCCCTGCAGTGAATGCAGAGAACCAGATACTGTTGTGGATCCGTTGTTTTGCTTTTGAGTTTTATTCCTGGTTCTGACTGGTGTCCTGATGGATGTTAACTGGGGGAGCGAAGCAGTGCTGCGCATTGCATTGCTTCCTGCCTGTCCGGATGAAGGAAAGCGCTGAGCCTGGGTGATGCTCCAGGCACACTGAAGCCTGTTAATGTGCTCAGTGGGGGCCGGAGAACAGAGCTTTGGTCTGAACACGCACGTGACTCATTGCGGTGCCTCATTTGGTTGATTGATGGCTGAAGCTCAGAAAAAAAGCCACCTGTGTCCTGCTGGGAGCTCAGTGCTGTGGCTGCTGGGGAGAGCTGGGTGATGTCTTCCCCCTGCAGAGTCCCCAGCAGTGACAGGAGGAGCTGCTTGGGAAGATCGCTGCAAGGAAACGGCCCACGAACTGACCTGCAGCAAATGCCCATGTGCTTCTCTAACTTGCAGAACACGCGTGGCATCCACCAGCAGATGAGGTACGCAGGGGTTTTTCTGCGTGTGCTATTTCCACGTGCACTGCAGATGGCAGCAGAGCACTCCGGCTCCTGTGCGATTCGGGCTGCAAACTGTGCTGCTTCCCACTCGGTGACCGGGAGCAGCACTGATGGCTTTCTGAAGTGCTCGGTGTGCTTGTGATGTGCCGGTCAGAAGATGGATTGGCTCTTAGGTCGGAGCCATCCGTCCAACTGCATTTCCACTGATTTCCCTGGGGCGGCTGTCTGTCTGAAATCCCAAGGCTATGAGCAGATTTCAAGGCCGGAGGCAGCCACTAAATCTTTTGGGTTTACCTCCTGTGCAGCCCAGACCGTGCAGCTCTGTGCTGCATTGGATTGAAGCAGGTTTCTCTTCATTTACCTGGAGTCTGTGTCATTTGGAGGATGTAGCTTAGCTACCCGACCATTTCCCCTTAAGTTCTGTTTGTTCACCGAGCGCCTTGTGCTAAATTGTGACATTGAGATGCACAGCTTTTGTTGTAGTTATTGTTGTGTGGGGTTTTGTTGTTTGCTTCTTGCCTGGGTTGGTGGGAGCTCACAGGAGATGTTTGCACGTAATTTTCTGGTTGTGCCCGATGGTGCCAGCAAAGATGTGGTGCGGGATGTCCTTGGGGGTGTCCAGCCTAATGGCGGTCACTGACATGTCCTCCGTCACCCATTTGGGTCGTTAGGTTTCCGGAGTGATTACAGCTTTCAAGGGAGCTGAAGAACTGCAGAGATGCACAGGTTTCCCCTGTGCAGTCCTTGCAATGGGACTGTCTCCGTGTGATCTGCAGTGCTGGAGCGGTGGGACTGCTCTTCCTCGAAGGGTGTTCCTCATGAGAAATGTGTGTATTTAAGTAGCAGAACATCACGAGGTTGTGCCAAAGGAAGGACAGTTCCAACTGTGCCTGTTCTGGGACTGTCTGCTGTTAATGCTGTGTCTCAAGCAGCAGATAAAGATGTCTGTGGTCTGACTGCATGTGATAGCTTTTGAGATGGTGCTGAAGTCACAGAGTCATAGAACGGCTTGGGTTGGAAGGGACCTTAAAGATCATTCAGTTCCAACCCCTGCAGCATGGAAGGGCTGCCAACCGCTGAATCGGGGACCAGCTCAGGTTGCGCAGAGCCTCATTCAGCCTGGCCTGGGCACCTCCAGGATGGGGCACCCACAGCTCTGGGCAGCAGTGTCAGGGCCTCACTGCCCTTTGGGTGATGAATTTCCTCCTGGCATCCAACTGAAGTCTCGCTGCAGCAGCTATGAGCTGGGCACGCTGCTGTCTGCCACCCTCTGTAGGGATGTGTAGTGCTGTGACCGAAGCCCAAAGGCTGCTCCAGGGGTCCCCGCAGCTGCTGGCACCATCAGGCTCCCCCATGGTATTTATATACTGCTGAGTGAAAAGAACGATGCTCTCATTTTAAAAACAAACCTCAGTTTTAAACGAGAGGCAGCCCAATAAAAGATGAAGTGTCTCTGCAACTGGAAAGGATCAAAGTGAGAACGAGTCATCTTTCTTTGTGGTGCAACTTTCACTTTTGCTCCAAAGGCGTCTCGTGTTTCTCAGGACTTGCTTGTGGAGGGACAAGAATAACTGCTTGGTTCAGTTCTTGGCTAAAGCATAGTCTGCTTTGATATATATATATATTTTTAAGCAAACTTTAAATAGCTTTTTGGCTTGAGATTTTATTGGAAATCCAATCCCCTTACGCACCAATATTTTAATTGTTTCTATGAAACCCAGCATGGGGTGGAAGAATGTTTTTGTGTTGATCTCGGCGCAGCAGGCTGCAGCTGCCACAGCCTGAAGCGGTGCAGGAGGGTAACTGGAAAGGGGTTCGTGTCAGTAGGTCCGAATGCACAACGCAAAGAGCTGCACCTCCTGGGGGGCTGCAGGAAATGTTGCATTGTGCTGCAGTACCTCACCTGAGCTGCGCCACGAGAGGGCAACCCGAGGCTGCAAATCCTCTGCTCGAGCCCAGGAGATGCTGGAGGAGCTCTGGGGAAGGATGACGGGTTGGAAAACGTAGCTGCCACCTCCCTGTGCAGAGCAGGGTTGGTGGCAGTGTGTGTTGGAGGTGTTTACAACCATGCTGATTCTCTATAGGAAGCATCTTGCTGGCACTGGCTCCGTTTGTGCTGGGTGTTTCTCTGCCATGCGGACCGATGCAGGGGTTGCTGCTGTCAGCCCGGTGTTTACGTTCTGTATGGGGGCTCTGCCTCTTTTAATTAATGTCTGCCAACACCAAAAGAGTCAGAACTGCTGAAATTAAAGGAATGAAACACATTTTCTAGCAGAACTTCTTAGGGTGACGTTGCTGCACATCTTGGAGCAATGAGAAGCTTGAGGTTGTCGTGTGGTCCAAGTGGTGTGAGCCCCATCCCACATAGAAAAGACGTGATGGCTCCAGACCATGCACAAGCAGCAGAAAGCAGTGATCTGGGGCCATGGCCTGGATCCCGTTGCAGCAAAGAGAACTGCAATTAGATATTTGGTAAAAGCTTTCCCTAAGAACAGTGGCCAAACTCTGGACCCAGACAGGGGGATGCGGTGGAGCTTTCCAGGTTTCTCAAGGCCATTCAAAGCTGGAAGTCATGCTCTGCATCCTCCTCCTGCTGCCCTTAAAGGACAGGGATGCAGCATGACTGCAGCAGCAAATCAGGCTGAAATTCAAAATAAAGGACTATTTCTCAGCTCACTGCCAGTGCTGTGAGTGGAAATAACCCTTTGAAAGCAGCCAATGGTTTTAAACCCTTTTGACATAGAAAGCATTGCTCTGGTAATGGGTGGGGTGAGCAGGGAGGACCTTCAGACTGGTTTAAAATGGCCGGGTTGGTAAGGGGGGGCTGGAAAGTAGCATGTCCCATGGGGAAAGGGCTTCCTGAGGATGGCTGCCCGCAGTCCTGGACATTGCCAGGCTGAGCAGCCCCAGCTCGGAACGAGGACTTGTTTAAATGGTGACAGGAGCGCAGTTAAAACAGAGGCACTCTCCATGCAGAAGTACGTAACGGCAGGAATTACAAGCCGCGATGAGTTAAAAGAATTGACTCGGGCCAGGGAAGGCCGGTCCTGAAATAGAACTCGAACGGGGCTTGTTGAAAATGCTGCCATCAGAACAGTTTCCTGATGGAGAATTTGGCATTTCTACTCAAAGGAATCTTTCAAGAAAAGCATCTGCTCCTGTGGAAAATTTCATCGTTTTGGGTTGGAAAAATGGAGCATGTGAAAACCAACATCCTTCAGCCCAGCGAAGCGTGGTGCCAGCTTTCAGACAGGCTCCACCTCTGCGTCGAGCTCTGCTTCTGCTTCCCGTGATTCCTCTGTACTGAGGAGAAACCCCAAATTACTGAAGCCTCCCCTGCACTGGTAACTGTCACACGCAGCAGCAAAGCCCCCATGGTGGTGACTGTAAGGATGGTTTCTGGAGCCCTACACCATAGCAGCTCCCATCTGTGCTCATCCCTCCTGACGTGGGCTTCTGGGAGGCCCATCTCCACCTGTACGGGTGTTTCCTGAATCCTGGGAGGTGCCTATGACCGAAGCATCAGGAGGGAAATCTGATTTTTACCGGGCTTAAGTGTTATTTGGCTGATTCGTTATTTTAAATGGTCCATCTCGCAGGTGTTTGAACGTTTCCTTGCTCCCGTCCCCGAGCATGATCTAAAATACCCTAATTGTGTTAGCTGCAGTGTTGGGAAAGCAGTGGGGCGTGAACACTGTGCTTTTTTAATGGCATTTCTGCTTCTGCATTCAACCAGGCCCAAGATGAGGAAGCAGTCTCACTTGTGAGTGCAGCTTTTAGCAGGGGAGGGTTGGTTTGTTTCCCCACCATACATTTCCCTGTCTGGAAAAAGACCAAACCCAGACCTGGAGGAGACCTTCAGAGGAGTTCTGAGTTCTTATTCCAGTTCTTTCTTGCACCTGCCTGCTTTTTCCCTTCCAGTTACTGGTGTTGGGTGGATGATGCTCACCTCACAGTGCTGGGATGTCCAGCGTCCTTAAGACTACGCAATGCTTTAAGGTTCTCGGATGGATGAGTTTGCAGGAAAGTTGAAGCAGTTCATATTAGGAAGAATTTCTTCTCAGGTAGAGCAGTTGGGCAGTGGCACAGGCTGCCCAAGGAGTGGTGGGGTTACCATCCCTGGAGGTGCTTAAGGGAAGGGTAGGTGAGGTACTGTGGGATGTGGTGTATGGGCATCATTGGTGGTAGGTGGATGGTCAGACTTAGAGAGGTCTTTTCCAACCTTAATGACTCTATGAATTCTATGAAATATCCTTCTGATACGAGGCTACTTATAACGTGGAATAGCCCAAGTTTGAAGCACTGCAGATACAGGAGTGCTTACATCTGTTTTTTTTATGCAGTGTTTTCAACAGAGGCTGGGAAGCCATGGAGTGCTCGCAAGGCCAGGTATTTGCATTCATGTTTAGGTGCCCAAACCTGAAAATAGCGTGGGGGAGGGAAAGTCTTAAATTCTTTCTGTTCCTAAGACTGTATCTGTGCTGGGGGGAGCGTGTCACGCTTGTGTCCTGCAGCCAGGATGCAGGGAGGACCCCTAACAGCCCTGTATGGGCTCAGAAAGGAGTTCTGTGAGTGTCTTTGCTTTTTGGAGTCCTTTTTGGAGGCATTGTCATGAGATTGTGGTGTGAGTGAACGCTGAGCTGAAAACCTGCCTGGAGCCCGGGACAAAAGTGCTTTCCCCACGTGAACTTTATGAAAGAACTTCTCAGTCCATTTAAGAAAATATAGAAGTGTTAGGAGCAGAGGCTCAGCCAAAGCTCGGGGTCCCGGTCTGGAGACTGGAGGGAACAGAAAGGCCTCAGTAAAGAGCACTTTATAAGAAAACAACCCTGCACAGGCTGGGTTTGTGTTCCAGTGCTAGCACAGGTTCTATTTACCAACCTTCCTCTGCTCATAGGGAATCAGGAGAGACGTTTTATCTTTAAAATGAGGAAGAAGCCCTGTGTCCGGAGCAGCGGTGGTGGGGAGCCCCACGTGCACCATCCTCTGCGCCTCTCACTGGGGATGAGGTCTCACATTGGCCTTATGTGTCCTTTATTTTAAGTTGTCGCCTGTACCCGGGTCTGTATTGTGACAAAGCCACTTGGTCAATTGCATTCACGTGCCAGATCTCACCATTGCTCTCAGGAGGAGGCGTGCTGCTGGCAAAGCAGACTGTTCTCTTCTGAGCGGCCAAAGCGTCCTCAGGCTCTGGGAACTATTGATCCTTTGTGTGCTGCCAGGGATCTTGAAAAACGTAGCTGAGACAGGACATACTGCTTTGATCAGCTGGTGATACCTCGGTTACTTTATTTGCATCTGCACCCTGCGGTCTCTGTGCACCAATCCCTGCTGAGAGAGGGGGACCTGAGGTCAGGCTCTGCTGGATTAAGGGTTGCCGCAGCTTGGGTGAGCTCCGTTGGACAGTCTGCAGTGCACAAAGGGCTGATGAGATTGGGGTTTGACTCAGTGCATTGGTAACTGTGTGTGTTTGAAGTCCTTGCTGTCAAACTAGCTGTCACTTATAATTAGCTCTTACTTTTTCTCTGCACCTCCTGGCAACAGTGGCTCTTCCTGGGGTGTGGGAAGACTGCTCTGCGCACAGAGGTGTGTGCAGATGGATGGCAATGACCCAGGAAGGGGCAGGTGGCCCCTTCTGTCCATCTCCAGCTTTGTCCTGGCATCCCATTGGGTGCATCCCATTTGCTGGTGAGCTCCATTGAAGTTGTGGCCATGTGGCTTTGGGGGCAATGGGGAATTATAAGGTCTTTGAGGTGGGAAAATCTGCTGTCCCTTTGTTAGGATGGCTCAGTTTTGGAGAGATATTGGGTTTTATGGTGCTGCATGGCCATGCTGGCTGAGAGGCGGAAGAGGGTGAGCTGGTGATGGGTGGAGGTCTTGCAGGGAGGAGCAGGTGGTGAATCCTTGAAGCAAGCACATTTCAGCAAAGCATCTGGGGTATGGGCCTGGCAACTAACCCACTTCTGGGTACCTTCTTTGGTACGTGAGACCTCTGTGCATCACTGCTAAAGGAAAAGCAGCAAAACATGTGGAGAATAGGTGAGATAGAGCACGTTTCTAGTAACGATGCATACTCTACAGACAGGTTGGAAGAGCCTCTGGCTGTTCTGATCCCAGATGTTCAATGTATAGATCCATTTTGCTGTCAGCGAGCAGCACATGGGGGTAAATTACCTGCCAGATGTGACTTGGTGAGGTAGGTGGCACTGATCTGCACAGTCCCTGCAAACTATATCACCTGGGCCAGCACAAGGTTTTCTGTTTGGAGATGTACAACATTCTGGGATATCCCATATCTTTGAGTTCTGAGTCCTTTCAAAGGACCTTTCTGATTCTTCCATGTTGCCCCGAATGGTGTAGCATCTAACATTGCAGACACTTGAAAGTCAGACCAAGATTTCCTTGAAGTAATCCCTGCGAGCATTTGGGATGTCACTGTTGTCTAGTCTGTACATCCTAGACATTACTGGTTCCATCTGATTGCATTTTATGTTTGCAAATAGAATAATCTAATGACCTAATTTCTGAAGGAAGCCTGTTATTTATTAGCCGTGATGTAAATCCTACCAACCTCAGAATAAAGAACATCAGGCTTTTGAATTTCTGCTATTTTTTTTTGAAGATCCAAATCTCAGGGGCGATTAATCATTTATTTTCTGACATATTGAATTCAGTCATGTGCTGGAGAAACAGAAATTCATATGGGCAGTTTATGATACAACATTAACTTGTCAGCAAGAAGGACAATTCATGACTGTCTATGACTAGCGAGTGGCAGGCGTTTGGACAACTGTCCCAGAGTTCTGCAAGCATCAGCAAATTTATTTGGCAAAGTCTATGTAGGCAGAATATAATATATGCTTTTGCTCATATATTTGGGGGGGGGAAGGGAAAAAAAAAAACAGCAAAAAATTATAATCCCCTGCCAGGAGTTTCCACTTATTTTCCATAACGAGAGCTGGAGGGTCTGTAAAAGCTGGCCTCGTAAAAAGAAATTGCGTCTTTCCTTTGCAAGGAAGATGGAAGAAATCTGGGGTTGTTGGGATGCACAAGTCTTCCTAAGCTGTCCCTTATCAGCTGTATTACTGCTGTGCGGAGGAGGACTGGGTGACCAAAGCGATGGTCTGTCCCTGAGTCTGTCACATCTATGGGCTGTGATAAGGTGTGGGCAAGCAGGGCAGTGAGCTGCAGGGGACACGGTGGCCTTGGGGCACAGACAGCCTGGCTGCTCTCAGGACTTCTGAGATATGGCAGGAAAGAGCTGTAAGAGCTTTGAGGGTGGGAAGGGGTATCTGCTTCGCTGCTGTTTGTGGTTGGGCGGTCTGATGGGTCCTTGAGAGTGGGCAGAAGTGGTTTTGCTTTGATGCAGAAGAGAAAACCAAAAGATAAATGCAGGAGGAGGTATTACTTTGGGAAAGCAAACAGATTAAACAAAATCTCAATGGCACCGTTCCGGGCAGATATGTGCTGAGGCTGTGTGCCAAGTCAGAGGACAGGCTGCTGTAGGAGCCAGGCTGTTAGTGCATGGATGTCAATTGGGATTTCAGCAGGGTGAGGGAATGCAAGGGGCCCACTTCTCAGAGCAGTGAGCCCTGTTCTCCTGCTTAGGTCTAGTGTGGGAGCAGGGCACAAGGAGGTAAGCTGTGGCTATAGGCGGGCTGCTGGCTTGCAACACTGGAGGTGCGATGAAGGCTTCCCGGGGGTAGGAGGGAGAGAGATGGAGAATGGTAACTGTAGTGAGTCTGGGTGGAGAGCTGTGTGTGTTGCACGGTGTAGGTGGGAGAATGATGGCAGTGAAGTAACCTAAAATGGCTTGATGTGTTCCACAAGGCAAGAAGGTGCTGAGGATTAAACACTGGTGGAGGTGGTCGTGAACTGCCCTTCTGTTCATCAGAGGTTTGGGCTGAGCCTCATTGCAAGAGAGGGATTAGGAACTAGAGGAAAGTGTGGGAGTACAGCTGGCCTGTGCCCAGGTGTGCGCAGACTGGGCTGAAAACACCCAACCTTGTCAAGCTGCCTGCATCCATCACTTGGCACTGAGGGAAGAGCAGTGCTGCAGGAGCCCATGGATGGTGGGCACGAGGCTCTTCAAAGCACAGCTGGAAAAGAAAGTGTAGATGTAGAGGCAATGGGAGGTGTCATGGTCCCAGTGCGGCTCTGCAGAGGAGCTGCGTGCCCAGTGCTGTAGGAGGAGCACTGTGGGGCTTCTTCTGTATGAATGGCTGCGGTCTAAATGGAATCTGTGGGTTGTGTGTATGTCATGACCTGGCTGCCCCTCCCTGACTACAGATCACACCCTTCTCCCAGCAAAGAGATGCTGGCTTCCTGCTTCAGCTGGGAGCAGAGGGACTGAGACTGCTTAGGATTAAGCCTGGGTAAAAGAGGCTTCCAGAGCAGCAAGTTTTTGATGGGAAGCATAAATCATGTACCATTTGGAGATGGAGTACATAGCCTCCAGCATCTTTGCATACCTCCTAGAACACAGTGATTTTTGTCATTTGTCTCAGGTCTGCTGATTGTATACTGACTTATGAAGGACATAAATGCAAAGAAAACATTGGGAGTATAATCCCAGTTAAGTGGGAGCTGCCCTGTGCCTTGAGTCGCAAAAAGTAGAAACTGGATCAAATGAGTAGATGCCATGCTACCATTTTATGGAGGTACAAAATCATTGTGAATGAGACCAAGCAGACAGCTCTCCCACCCCCTGCAAAGGGAAGCTAATGGTGAGGGGTGTCAGAACACAGCTCCGGTGTGCCCATCTTACCTGTGTGACTGCAGTTTGCTATTCCAGTTGATGTTCTACAAGCACTGATGAAGAAGTGGGCTCACACCAGAGGTATTTAGATAGCTGCCTGGCATAAAATTCACCCTGAAGCACTCAGAACAGTGCCAAGGAGGTTTCTGAGCGCCAGTTTGCTCTTGGCTCTTTTTGAGGGCTCCTGGGGATGAGTGAGGCTACACAAAACTGTAAGGCAAACCCTGTACTCGGCTTTGAAAAGTGGAGGGGAAAATAGGAACTACAGCTTACCTCTGTTTTCTGGACTAAAGGAATGGCTCGTGCCTGCCCAGAGTTACGCTCCAGATAACAAAGCCTTGTCAGAAACACACCCCACTAAAACAAGGAGGTTTGCTTCAGGAATATGGGAAGAGGAACAGCGGATGACTTTGTAGATAAGGTTTCTGATGTTTTGTATTTTGGTGCTCTTGTGAGTGAGCTAGAAAAATGAGTGGTTGCAATGTGGCATGGTATGCATTAAGCAGTTCATTTCTCCAAATCATTATTTTTGGAGGATATCACCAAGTCGGACATTCTTCAAACCTCCCAACTTCCAAGGCGGTAAAAAATGGTTTGGTGAAGGTTTGTCCTGGTTTGAGGACCGTTTCCTATCTTTGTTAATGAATTGAATGATAGAGTAGGACATTGTCTTATAAACGTTGCAAGTAACAGGAGAGTGGAAGGGTTTCAAGAATGCTGGAGGATGGTTTTCAGCTTGATCTTGAAATAATCCCTCCTAAATGAAAACCAAATCCTGAGTGATTCCCTAAAAGCATGGATGAGTGTGTGTGTCTATATGTATATTTGGGAGCAGTCCATTGAGGGATTGCAGGAGTGGATACTTGCTGGGCTCTGATTTTGCAGAAAATAATCCAACACTGTTATGAATCACAAACTGAGTATGAGTCAAAGGTATTGCCCTACTGTGATAAGGGGAAGGGATAGGTTAAGCAGCGTGCTGAGACTCCCACCCACTTAAGGCACCATTTCTGTGGAGTCCTCTTCTGCTCCAATGCTTGGGTAAGGCCTCTGTAAATGACTGGTCCAACTTTATGCCGGAGGAAGAATAGGGCAGACTGGCTCAGTTCTCAGTTTGTGATAAGGAGATGAACCAGAGCTGCTGGTTTTGCCAGGAGGTCTCCAGAAGCTGCCAGTAAATGGGAGGAGAGGCAAGGTGAGGGTACCACACTTAAAGCTGAAAAGAGCTGATGCAAAACACCAAGCTGAGCAGGTCTGGGATTTTCCTGCTTTTGTGCTGTTGCTTGGTAGGAATGCTGGGATGGGAAGATGATGTGATCTGGCAGCCAGGGCTCCCTCTGCTGCTGCTCATCACAGTGCCTGGCCAGTGCTGTGACAATGGTGTCTTCAGCTACTTTTTGTCTAGCAGACTGCTGGCAGTGCCTAGGATTTAACTCCCTTCACCTGCTGTTTGGGAACTTCTCCAGGTCCTCCCAGGTTGTGACGACGTGGCTCTGTGTTGCTCTTTACCAAGAGCACAGTTTGATTTTTCAGCCATGCCTGAGCTTCCTTCAGAAGGGCTCCTGGGGTCCTATGCCCAGCCTGGCATTGCTAACCTACTGGGGGGGCAGACTGGCTGTCACTCAAGAACTGGCTGCAAAATGTAAATGTTTTGCCTTGCTGAGTAGAATACTTAGTGCAAAAACTAGAGCTGCCTGCGTCTGCTGAAATGTCTCTTTGCAATGCCAAATACTAAGCGGACTTCTCAAAGTTCCCATGAAGTCTTGCTGTACAGAGCTGGGGCAAGACAGATAAGTGTAAGGAGTTGATAAGTTAACTTAGATGAACTTTTTCAGCCTCTGGTAGCTCTCCAGACACCAGCTACGTGGAGACAGAGAAGCTTGCTTATTCCTGTATGCCTCTTGTGTCCTGAGCTTTGAATTCCACTGCCTTGATCGCATGGACAGAGATGCCCTGGCAGGCTTCCAGCCAAGACAGCAATGTGTTCTCCTGCCTGTGTATTTAGCATATCTGCACATCATCCTTCAGCTCCTCCACTACCTGTCTCAAGGTGCATAAGCGCACTCTGTCACCTCTGCACTGTGGAGCCTTATTTTTCACCATCAAAGTCACACTGAAGAGAGGGAGTTTGCACCAGAAAGCTTGTGTTTCTTGTTGCTCCTGGTTTGTAGCCAGAAGGCCTCAACAAGCCATCTTGTTGCATGCCAGCCAGCCAACAGAAAGCCTCCTGTCAGCCTACTCGCGGAGTTTATCCAACAAATTCCATAAACGTGCCCATAAAACTCAATTAAACAAGATGCCCAGAAGTATATGGACTTCTGAAGTTTAGCACCACCATGCGCTGGGCAGTGCTGAGCACACAGCAGACCTTGGTTTGGTCTGATGGCCTCCTCCCATCCCCTGTGGGCACCCAGCTGGCTGATGGATGTGGGGTCACTGGGGGCATCTTGTTAGTTCTCCTTCCCTGCTTGCTGGTTTTCTGACAGAGACGTTCCAGGCTTGGTTAGGAGGACCTCCATCTCAGGGAACTTACCTTTACTCATTTAAAACCTATTTCTTTCGTGATTGTCTTTCCATGACTTCTAGATTCAGTAGTGCAGAATCCATGTCAGAAGAAAATGTGTCTAAAGATGACTATTGTTGTCTATGGTCAGTGGTGATGGAGTGTTCCTTGGCTGAAGCATACGAATCCTGCAGAATCCCTTGATCCCCCCTGTCTAGCTTCAGATTTGTTTATGGAACAGAGTCTGTGTAGGTATTAGTGGCTGAATTAGCAATGGAAGAGCAGAAATGTTTTCGGCTGTACTTGGCACAGGTTGAAGAAAGTCATGTCCTGATGGATGGCTCAGAGGATGCTCCAGCTCAGGTTGCTCTGGAGGCAGAGTGGGGCTGAGCTGGGCAGCCTTGCAGATGAAGGGTAAATTCTGGCTATGGTGTCTTTGCCAGTTATCCATATTGAGTTGGCTGCGGGAGCTGACGACACAGCTATGTGTTCAGCAAGCTGGATTCTGTCACCTGACAGAGTGATGCTGGAAGTTTCGTCCAGTCTTGTACTCTGTGTATGTGAAGCCAGTGGGGAGATGAGGTGTTAACTGATGTGTTGATGGTGATCAAAACTGTTTTCCTTTTATTTAAACCAGAGGTGTCTGTGTCAGAGTCTGCAGTCTCCCACACATCCAACACTGTGATGGCTCGGGCAGCCATTAGGGCCTCTGACTGCACCCCGTGATGCAGCAGGGAGGTCTGAAGCTCTCTCCTGTGAGCAGAGTGATGCTGAGACTATTTCTGTAAGGATGGGACTTGACTAGGACTCCCCGCGGTCATGTTTTTCCCACAATTATCCTGAATCTTGATGCCGTATGTTGATTTCTGAGGTTTGCGTTGCTCAAGAGAAAAGCTGAGCTTTTCCATGTAGGTTCTTGCTTTATTAATGTGTCGTCAGCCCATAGCAGAGCGTTCTCTGGTGTTAAAGCAGCCTGAGACCAAGCCAGAACTTCTTGTGGATGCCAGCAGGCCTGAGCCGAGCCCCAGAAGAGCCCACAGCTGCCTTCCTGTTGAGCAGGTCTGAGATCAGAGATGGTCGCTACCCCTCTGCAAACCCTTCTTTCCTCCTCATTTAGAAGAGTGTTGTGATTACTCTGTGTAAAGGAACGCTCTGGCACACCTTGCTTTTCCTGTGTATGTGATGCTTCCAACTGATTTCAACCTGGGCTATATTGGGTTTCCAGGTTATGAGCAGGAGAGCTGCACCACCAAAGGTCCCTGCTAGCGAGGGCTTTGTTTGCTATAATGGAGGATGCCGAAGGTATCCTCTACCTCTCCTACCCCAATCTGCACAGATCCTCTTTTCTTCCCAGTTTGAAAGAGCTGCCTGATGAGTGCTGTGGCGCTCACCTGGTTGTGGGCACAGGCTCCATGATATTTTGGGCAGGGGCATGTGAGGGCTGGGTGCTGTTTGCCTGGGAGATGTATTGGGCCAGTGTAGCATTGCGAGGACCTTGCCATGTTACACAGCAGCTTTGTGGCTGAGCAAAAATAAATGAGTGACTTATCCCACTGCCAAGGACCGTCAGTGGGAGGTCAGGGTTTGATATTTCCACACCCAAGAAAGCAGCCCCAAGCTAGAATTACAGTACAAAATACCCATTCAGACCTCTCCAGCCTTCTGTTTTCATTGACTTCCATC
>JANHGO010003959.1:0-25956 GCA_024606505.1 Aquila spilogaster | reverse complement strand
CTGTCAGTGAACCACAGTGGCTGCCAGTTTGCAGACAATTTCTAGTCTTCTTGGGTCTGTCACATCTCTTTCACACTCCCTATTTACCATCTGAATAGAGAGCCAGCACTCTGAGACATAAATGTATTTGCCTTTAATATGAGAGTGTCTCTGTGAGGACTTGTGTTACACTGTGCCACACATCATAAACCAACCCAAACTTCTGCAATGACACAAATTGCAGACAGGTCTCCTCAAGCAAGCAACAATTATAGTGCTGCTGGAAGCCAAAGAACATAATTAATAAGCAGCGACTCTGATGTTGCCACATAATTTTCTCAAGTTGGAATGATGTTTGTGTTAGATTAGCTCATTCTCTCCAGGACACCTGAAAGTAAATTTACGATAGAACAAACAACCTACCCCTGCGGATGCAACAGCAGAAGGCTTTGTTTCTTTATGAGCTTGGTCCAAAGCAGCCTTATGCTCCTTAGTTTACAGGAAATCCAGGGTAAACCTTTTATTTACAAATAAGGAACACTTGCCAAAATAGAATAAAAAAGCAGCTGATTAATCAGCATGCAGCTTTCAACTTGAAGGGCCTCGCTGCCTGGACCTTTTTAACATTTGGAAAATTAGCCTTGGTGAGAGAAATGCCTTGGTGTGGAAATGCCTTTGATAGCTCTGTGATTAAGTCTATCATGATTTGGAAAGGGGATAGTACCAGGTTTGAAAAAGTCTGTGTGACAGAACAGAGAATGTTCATGGCTGGGAAAAAAATTACCTCATTATAGCTCTGTACTGTTGCCCTTTGAAGCAAAATGAGAGAAAAGCTTGCTGTGGTACTTCTGCTGATAAAATCTGCTTTCTGGAACATGACCAAGTCTCAACATATATCATCTACAAGAAATAAGGCAGTCAAAATAGGTTTGGAATATTTTGGCAACTGCTAAGAAAACACAAATAAGGAACAATGCCCTGCTAGTTCGACCCTTAAATTATGCAGCTGTTCATTACCAGAATTATATATCTCATGCTGCCCTTTGGAAGGATGGCATGGTGCACAGAGCTGGAACAATTACTGAATTATAGTACAATAAGAAAGACCTCCTAAAGTGTCACATGCGTGCAGAGGAAGATAAGAAAGGCCAGCTTAAGTTCCTGGCATTTTAAAGAAGGCAATCAAGAAACCCTTTGAATTCTTTAGTTTTCTTTCCCTGCAGTTCATCTACATTTTTATGCAAGTCTGACAAAGCATCCCATTCATGTGTCAGCACTCTCCTCTCTAGATGCATTAGTGTTTATTACAGGCTGAATTTGCAGATGCTACCATTTGAAAACAGTAATAGAGCCAGTTGTGTGGCCTTAATATTTATATAATTACTAATGATTTCATGCTTCCCTTCCCAATGTTTCTGAAATAAAAACGGATATAGCATAGCAGTGCTCACTACAATCCTGTAAGCCTAAATTGTTTTGCCATAACAGGCTTTGAATTTCATTCTGAAATAAAATATGTTGTTAATCAGCTTACTGTTAATGAGTGATTTGATTGACATATTTGGCACATTTTTGTACATTTCGCTACGATCTGATTTTTTTTTTTTTTTACATTAATCATACATAATATATACTCTGAAGAGACTGCTGGAGTGTATTGAATCTTTCATATTTGCTGATTTGGAAATATTATATTGCATTTTTTATCCCCAAAAATTTATCTGACTATGGTCTGGAAATCAGTCTAGTAAAGATCTTCATATGCCTTATACTTTCAGGTAGTGTTTCTTTTATTGGATTTAGATTGTACTGAGAATCCCCGTACTCAGATCCTTTCTGTTTGATGAAGCAAAAGCAATCATTTTTCTAGTTAAAGTATTACTTATCCAGAAAGAAAGCATTTTGCCAGAGAGAAAGGATTTCACTGCTGATATTTAGTACAATAGTCTTTGATGTGTCTCTGTGTTAAGCACTTCCCAATACAGACATGACAAAAGAAAGGTAATTTAAAAAGAGATATCTAATTGATTTCACAGATTGAGAATAGATTTCAGTTATTTCTATTTTTTAAGCCTTAGAAATAATTAATAGATATTAGTAGACTAGAAGAGGATTTAAGGAGGCAAGTTTTCTTGTTCAACTGTTATGTTTTATTTTGTTATTTTGTCTAGAGGTTTGAAGGTGATGGGTTCAGTGAATTCTTCTCTGTAAATCAGGATCAAATTCTAAGTAAACATTCTGTAAAATCATGCAAAGGAATTATTAGGGAAGTCAAATGATTCCCTATGTTGCGTACATGTAATGTGACATTAAAGAAGAAAAGAAATGGAAAAAGGAAAAAAAAAAGATGAAAAAATAAGAATTACTTGCCCCTTAGAGGATAGAGCTAACAAAGGCTATATGTCTAGGGTTTGGGAGTGATGTATGAACACAGAGGGTGCTCTGATAGCCTTACAGCGCAGTTATGCCTAAGAAACAACATCCTCATTATCAGAGCTGAAAGACACTTTTACTGCTTTTATCTGATGTAGCTATGTTCACAAAGTAGCTTTACCAGAACTTCTAAGGATGCTGAGTGAGGGTTCTTATGTCTTTTGTCTCATATTCCATTTTCTTTGCAATGCTATAACTGAAAACACTAAAACACTAAAAGCTTGTAGAACTGCTAGTATCAATAAAATTTCTGTTGTACAGATGGGGCAGAAGTCACTTTTCCCTTTGCTACTTTCTCAGTGATCCACGAATAAGATTCTTGAGTAGGGAAATAATTAAAAAAGTCATTAATGCTTGTCTCTGGCTAGTTGAACAAGCACCTAATCACTGCCCAAGTAGCAAAGTGCTTACTTCACAAGGGAAGCTGTAACTGCCTTCTGCAATGACAACTTAAAGATCTTTTAGCTTTTAGAGATTTTTATTAAAAAGTAATAAAGACATCTGTCCTTTTCCTACTCAGTTTCCAAAACTTAAACAAAGATCAATCAGAACCAAACAAGGCCATAGGAAAATCGGTCGTCAAGACATTAACTGCAATTTTTTTTTTTATTATTATTATTATTATTTATATCAGGCTTTGGTGAAGTATGCTCTGCACGGAGCTCATATACAGGCTTCTGGTTTCACAGCCTCATGCTCACAGTGAGGAAGTTCTGTGTGTACACTGCTCTGCAGGCATAGTGCTTGTTCTGACTGATGCTGTTCTATGAATGGACTTACTTTTGTATTATTTGCTCATATTATTTCCTTGTGGCCAGTAGATAAGGTCAGCAGAAGGGAAGCTTGTTGTGGTTAAACACAGCAGGTGGCTAAGCACCATACAATCGTTTGCTCACTCCAACTCCTTCCCAGTGAAATGAGGGACAGACTTGGGAAAAGAAAAAAAAAGCAAAGTAGAACTCATGGGTTGAGATAAAACTATTTACTAAAATAGGGAAAAGGAAAAGGATAATAGTTGTCTACATATATGTATGTGCATGTGAATGTATCTAACAAGTGATGTACAAGTAATTGCTCACCAGCCCCTGACTGATGCCCATCTAACCCCCTGAGCAGTGGAAGACAGAGATGCACTCACCCCCTTCAGAACTCCTTCTTCATATGGTATGGAATATCCCTTTGGCCAGTTTAAGTCAGCTATCCTAATTCTGTTCCCTCCCAGCTCCTTGGGTCCTTCACTGAGAATGGCCTTGGCTCTGTACAAGTCTGCTTAGCAGCAACTATAAACGTCAGTATTATCAACACTGTTTTCTCCTAGAACCAAAGCATAACTTCATACCAAACACTCTGAAGAAAATGTTTCCACCCCAGCTGAAACTAAGGCAAAGCATCAGTGTAGGCACGTGGGTTTTGAAAGCTGTGATGAAGCTTGTGAGAAGAGGCAAGAGATCAAGTCCTATGGGTTGGATGGAACACAGTGACTCTGTAGTCTCTTGTTAAATTTTTAAAAGCGTAGACATTATTTTAAAAGTAAAAATCATATGTTATTAAGATCTTTTCAATACACACTTGCATGGTCTTTGCAGTTGTAAATTAACACCATTACTACAACGCTAATAGGTTGCTTACTGAAAATTGAACTGGGAAATGTTGCAATTGCACTGATAGCTTTAAAAATCTCTATGTAAGCATTTATAAGTATATATATATAATATGCTTGTGCATGTTTTAGCAACACATTTTTCAATAATAGAACTTTCAAACTGGAATAAGGTAATTCTGGATGCCTTTCAGTTGATAACTTTATTGGACTTAGAGGTTCAGAGTTCTGGTTTTGGTCATTCAAGCTGTGGTTTGAATAACGTGATTTGACCTGTCTAGATATTTGAGCTTAGCCTTCCAAATTTTTCTCTCCCTTCAGCCTTTAAGATTTCTCTGCTTGTTACAATTTGTTTAGCGTAATATTTTATTATAACTAGACTAAAACCGTTGTGTAAATTGAGAGAAAGGTGATCTTTCTACTAAAAGCACATTAAGTCATCAGTTTTTGTTTCTTGTTCTGGCAACTGTCTGGTTAGCAATAAAATACATTGCAAATTTATAGTTAAAACTGATGTAACATAACATTTTCACTTAAATGCTTGAGTTTAAATAATATTGGCTTATTCTTATGTGTCCCTTACAGAGATAGATACTGCAGTGAACAGCCTCTAACTTTGGTGGTGCTATAACAGCTTGCTAGAGATTAAGTTTATGCTTTCTGTAAGCTGTTCTTGCTTGAGGAGAAGGAAATAAAAATATTAAAAGCTTTACATGCATTTTGTCATTCTTTCTTCCTATGGAAATTGAAAAGACCTTTTTTTCTATGAGATGAAATTCAACTTTTCATATCTCTTGAGAATGAATTTCAGACACTATGGGAGAACAAAAGAGAGCATTTCTAAGCAAGTGGAGTGCTTTCAGCACAGTTGAGGAAAACATGACACCCCCCATAGCTCTGTTTTGCTAGAGGGGTTACTAGTCTGTCATCTCTAGCACAGTTATCTCTGTACTTCTTTTGAGTGACATAAGAAGACTCAAATTTGGGCCTGTGAGCTACAGACAACTTTTCCTGAGATCTAACTGAGAAAAGAATCTCTATTTTGGCTTTAAACATCCACTTGTAAATATAAGGCTGTTGTTATTATTGGCAAGTACTTCTTTGTACCTATTCCTCTGCACTCTCCAAATTCTATCATGAGCCATTAGCTCTAGACAGCTTAACAGGAGATTTTTTTTATTTTATTTTTATTATTTTTAGCAACTTTGTATACTTGCCTTCTCTTTATGGCTGCTGCTGCTGCTGTTAAAATATTTATAGCTTTGATTTTAAATAAATAAACCCTCTGTATTTCTCTAAATCAATGTGGCTAGAAAACCCATTCTCCCAGGGAATCTTGGATGAATGCCAATTTAGCCTTGCAATTAAAAGGCACTTTCCTGCTGGAGATATGCAAGCTTTGGCTGAAATATGATGATCATTCTGACAGTGGATCTAGAGTAAACTGGGAGTAATTCAGCTGAAATCAATTGGTATTGGTGAAAATGAGATCAAAATCAGCCTTTGCATATATGAAGCAAACACATGCTTTATCAGAAGAATCACAGTATGACACTAGAAATGTTTTGTGAATATTTTTCCACTAAAGATTTAAACATTGAAAAACATTTCCCTGATAGCTGTCTTAAAAAGAAGTCAAAATTTCAAAAGAATGTATCATGTATCAGTGGGCAAAGTACACAGAGAATTCTTTCATTATTGCACCAATTGTTTATTTGAATCATGAGACAAATGGAACAGCTTGTGACAAAAGAGAAAAACATATCCTGCGTGAATTCTTACTCAAGAGGGAGGAAAACCCACTCTTTCAAATACATCACTGCTATTGTTATAATTAATCATAGCATGCTTTACAGGAACCCCATCTTTTGATGATGTTTTCCTTCAGGGAGATATCAAATGGCTCTCTTTGAAAAGAAATTAGTTTGTGAGTTCTATTGTCTATTCTTCTTGGTTTCTCCATTCAGTAGTACAGAAAGTAGCTTAAGTACTTATAGGACTTCCATTGCCATGGTATTAGAGTCATGTAATCTGCAACGCACTGCATTGCCCTGTAAGGTACTGAAATTCTATTATCCTCATTTTATAGATGAGCAGTAAAGATACAGGGGAACTAAATGACATAGTTAAAGTTGTCTTTTGATTCATTAGAAATTTTGAAAGATCTGTCTTCAGTTACTTCCTTTGCAGAAGTTGAAGCTCTCACATATATGTCTTAGCTAGGCATTTTGGGTAATTTAGTAATCAGTGGGGAGAAGTAGACAGGGTACAATTCATCTCATCTTAAAGTAAAGCCTGAAGGAGTTCAGTTGAATGAAACTGTAAAAGAACCTGTTTAAAAAATCTAGATGATGAGCTGAAAAGTATTCTTCAATTACAAATGCCAGTGTTTCATCAAATCGTCTTACTTCTAGTACTATCTTTCACTGATGAGATTTTCAAAATGAATGCAGTACAACATTAATACTAAAAAATCTTACCTTTTTGTTCAGGATAGTTATCCTTAATGCTGCATATGGTCTCTGTAAGAATTTATAAATCCCTTTATCTACCTTGTATCAGAAACAGTAGGCTTTTACTATAGTGTCTTAATACTTTCCTACACGGCAGAATTTTATTGCGTATCAGCTGCAATGCTTGTAAGTCAGTCCTTAAGAAATGAGATAGGAGAATATAAACTTCCATTAATATGCCCAATAAAAACAAAGCTACTGTCTTCCTCCTGGAATTTTCGCTAGTATAAGAAGCTATATTAAGAAGAGGTTCAGTAATCTCTTGTCATAGAGCCCCTGTCACCAGATTTAATCTTATGCTTAAAGTATCGCTTAATTTACAAAGTCATTTTAAGTATTTACCCTCTTTCTTCACTGACAAAAGTTTTTCTCTCTCTGGTTTAATTCTCCTAGTTGAAACAAGTTAAAATTTCTGAGTTCTCTTTAGTAAGAAAGACTCCTGACTGTTCTCATGTCTTGTAGTCCTTAACATCTTCTAGTTCTTTAGATAACTTTTTCTTTACTGTTGATAGTTCATAGTTTTGTGGGTCAAGAGCAGGTTGTATCAGCCCTTCTCATGTATTTACATCGCTGTCGTTACTGAAAATATTATTGAAAATATTATTCAGGATTAGTTCTGATATTAAATTGTTAGAAACCTCTTCCCCGCCCTCTAATTCCCCTTTAAAAACCACATGCTCATTCCTTTAATCAACCTACAGGTTCTGCTAGCTGATATAGTAGTTAAACAAAAATAATTTCCTATATGGTACATCATCACATGCTTTACTGAAGTCCAGAGAGATGAGATTTACTCAATTTCCTTTGATTCTAAAAATGAAATAATATACCATAGTAATCTAATATTAACTACCATTCTTAAAATTGATGTGGCAGTTCTTCCTGTTTTTCAGTTGTCATGGTATTATATTTTCCTTTTTAATTCTTTTTAATTCCTTCAAATCAATTCTTATAGATTGGTGGCTCTTGTGCTCACATTTCTCTCCTTTCAGTTTGGCTGTACACTTACAACAATTCCATCAGGTAGCGCTATCTCATACTTTGTACATTAATAAAATAGGTTTATGTTGAATCTGGATTTTTCCTTTGATTAATTGTTTCTATCAACACTGTAGTAAATATCTTCACAGTAAACAGTAGGTATCAAAAACAAAGCATACTAGATATGGACAAGGAACTTTAGATTATATGCAACGCAGTTAACATAAAATTTAAGCAAGTATTTCTAGTAGGTGCAGGCCATGCTTGAGCTAGGCATTTCTGCAGATAAGTGCTGCTCAGTCTTTTTAAACAACAAAGAGATCTTACTATCTCTGTCTTGTAACTGTGAAAACATAAAGATTTACTTAGTAAACTAACACAGACTCCAAAGAATACACTGTTGATGTATAACCATTACGATGAAGAGTGTTCATAATAAGGCCTTCACGAAAAAGAGCACTGTGAAAGGGATAAGCAAGCCAGAAATAAACACATTACAAACATGTGTGATTGTCATTCTCATGCTCTTTGACTGCACAGGTATAGAAATAGAGCATAAAGTTCCTTTGAAAGTTAAACTACTGAGAAGTTGCAAAATGATTGTCTGAGACTGTGAAATGGGTTCATTAACAAACAACAACAAAAACAGCAATCCCAACAACAAACGATGCTGAAGAAAAACTTTCATATTCAAGGTATCTGCCAGGTGTTTTCTGCTCTCAGTGCTATTTTTCTCCCCCCAAGCAGGGAACATTTTCCATTTTAATCAGAAATGCTACTGATGCATTACTCTTGACTGGGGGACTAAATAAAACTTATGATGTAATCCATCTTTTCAAACTTATTTGAAACGTTTGTCATCTCACTTTACGCTCCACTAAACCATTAATATTAGTCAAATTTTCGGTTCTCTGGAGTAAATGATTATTTTCCCTTTTAGTTGACATGTACCAGTGTCCTACAGGTACAGCTTTGGTGCTTCAATTCCACAGAAGTCCATACTTTTCTGGTGACAAAGATCTGCATTCTGTGAAAGTGAATGATATTCCTGATACAAATTTTCATTCTATTTTCATATCACAATGAAGAAAATCTGTTTGTTATTTTTTTTCTCTAGATACATTGTTCTGAAACACTTCAGCATGTGATTTGAGACCATCTGAAATTCTTGCTAGATTGGCACTCCACTCCAAATGGAATCAAAGAGGTCACAATTAATAGAGCTCAGAAAAAAAAAAAAATAATAATTACTTCAATGCGCTTTATTCTGTAAGAAGAAAAATATATCAATGGTTTCATATAGTAATTAGCTTTAAATAAATAATTTTGTAAAGGAAAGTTTCCTAATCTGTGTGTGCAGATATCAAACTGATGGAGTGCTATGAAAAAGTCAAGAGTAGGAGACAACTCCAGATTCAAACACTAAGTTTATCTGTCTGCAGTGAAGATGTGTACATAGGAGTTAGATGCCTTAATTTCTCTTTATGGTTAATGGAGATGTAGTCTGTAGCAAAAGAAGCTTTTGAGTTTCACTTCTGTACGTTTGGTTTGCTGAATATCTGTATCGTATTTATTGCATCTATAGAATTGACAGAATCTCTGTTAATTAAAATGAAAGGTTAGGAGATGCATGTATACGTCATTCCCACGTGGTATATACATTAGACACATACAAATTTTGAAGTTCAGTCCTATTCCTTGGCATCTCTGTAACTCTTCATCACTTTGTCATCACTTTGTCATCACTTTTAGTTACAAAACTACAAAAGAAAACCTTCATAATCAATTCAGATAATGGCACCATGGAATTGTTTCAGTTGGAAGGGGCCTTTAAAGGTCATCCAGTTCAACTCCCCTGCAATGAACAGGGACACCTACAGCTAGATTAGGTTGCTCAGAGCCTGATCCAGCCTCACCTTGAATGTCTCCAGGAATGAGGCATCCACCACGTCTCTGGGCAACCTGTTTCAGTGCTTCACTACCTCTATTGTAATTTTTTTTTTTTCCTTACATCCAAACTAAATGTTCTCTCTTTTAATTTGACCCTGCTAAAGAGTCTGTTCCCTCCTTTCTCACAGGCCCTCTTTAGATACTGAAAAGCTGCTATCAGGTCTCCCCGAAGCCTTCTCTTCTCTAGGCTGAAGAGCCCCAGTTCTCTCAGCCTATCCTCAAAGGAGAGTTGTTCCATTCATTGGATCATTTTTGTGGCCCTCCTTTGGACATGCTTCAGCAAGTTCATGTCTCTCCTGTACTGAAAACTTCACATATGGATGCAGATGGTCAGGTATCACCAGTGCAGAGTAGAGGGGAAGGATCACCTCCTTCAACCTGCTGACAATGCTTCTTTTGATGCAGGCCTGGGTACGGTCAGTTTTCTGGGCTGTAAGGGCACATTTCTGTCTCATGTCCAGCTTGCCATCCACCAGTACCCCTAAGTCCTTTTCAGCAGGGCTGTGCTCAATCCTTTCATCTTCCAGATTGTACTGGTAGTGGGGGTTGCCATGACCCAGGTTCAAGACCTTGCATTTGGATTTTTTTGTAACCTCATGAGGGTCTCCTGGGCCCACTGCTTTAGCCTGTCTAGATCTCTCTGAATGACATCTCATCCCTTGAGCACATCAGCTGTACCACACAGCTTGGTGTCATCCACAAATTTGCTGGGGATACATTCAATCCCACTGTCAATGTCATTGATGAAGATATTTAGCAGCACCAGTAGTTATTAAACAACACCAGTGCCTGACTCTTATGGTAGAACCCTAGAATGGAATAAATTCTTCCATAGCTGTTGTTCTGTATTAAGTAATCTTAAATTTTATACCTAAATGATATACAAAAGAAATCCTTCACTCATTAGAAGTTAAGTCTTGTGACTAAATGCGAAGGACTTACCATGCTTAGAAGATGGTGGGAGTAAACTGTTCTGTGGAAAACAAAAAAGGAATATTGATAAGATTAGAGTTGAAAATGTGTAAAAAAAGAGAGAAAGCAGTGCTATATATAGACAACTCAAAAAAGTAGAGTCTTGAGCTGAGGAATTGATTTGTTATACAGAGAAGCTAAGTGCTAAAGGAATGACCTGTAGTTCACTAGAGAATTGATCTGTTTCCTTCAGTACATGCCTTCCTAAATCAGGCTTACCAGTGAAATTCATTTGTTGTTCTACAGAGACAAAAGACTTTGCTTTACAGTCAACACAGTAGCAAAACTGCAGCCTATTTCAAGGGAGAAGTATGTATCTAGTGAATCTATGAAGACGCAGCTGCCTATTTCTGTTATCCCGCTGAATAAATGGTTGAGGAATCCTTCTGTTTGTGTGCTAAAAACATATGCTGACATCCCAGCTAGGTCATTGTTCTCTTAAGTGTTTGCTGTTGTTTCCAAATGACTTGCTACCTCTGAAGTTACCATTTAATAAATTAACACACTTGATCTAAGGATAATAATCTTCTCAAATGAGACCGTTAATCTCTTCTTAACTACAATTTTATAATAGTTCTTCTAAAGATACATTGTTGGCACAAAGCCACCTTTCTGGCTGGAGTTTGCAGAAAAAGGCTAGATGTTCTAACCAATTGCCAGTGATCCTTTTGTAATTCTTCAGTTCAAATCAGCCATTCAACCCAAGCACAGGATGAAGGTATTAACAGAACAGTAATTCTTAGGTGTTTTGACAAGACATTTTATAATTGGTAATTAACTTCTACACTGTAGTTCATACAAGGGTGGTAGACAGTAAAAATTTGAAATGAACTAAATTCCAAACTGCAATTTCTTATTTACTCTTCATCTTTTGGTAAAGCACCAATAGTTGTTTTTGTTTTGTTTTGTTTCTTTTTAACACAAGAAAAACATATGATTTCAGGTTGATTAAACTGCGTTCCTTCATAGTTTTTTTGATTCTCCGATTCTCCAGCATGCTCAGAAAGCAAGAAGCTGTTCATATTGTCCTTTATTTTTAGAAGCTTGAAAGGGATAAATGTACAACATAAATCACAAAGTATGTGCCAAAATATATAATGCGATGTATTACAAGACGGAAAATAAAAACAGTGAATTCAGAAATATGAAATTAATGTTTTACTTTGTCTCAAATTGGAACCCCATGGAAATGGCAAATTTTCACAGCTCTTATTTTGTCAGATTTGTCTAAATGGTCTGATTTTTATATGGTTTGACAAAGAATATGTGTTTCTAAACAAATTAAATGAATTCTGAGCAGATAAGCAGATCTTAAATTGTGTCTTTATACAAAAACAGTGGTTTAAGGAAAACAAAATAGCCATTTGTCTTTATATGCTCCTGCCAAAAATGTAAAAATTGCTTTAAATGTCAACCAAGTGATTTTTTTCATTATTATTATTTGAGAAATCCATCAGTGTACAGGCATAAATAAGAACATAATCAGTCTTTTACATGTGTATGTATTCATGGTCTGTGATCATAGCATCAATTTTTCCCTCTGCAGCATACATCTAAGTCCATTTTAAAATAAAAAAGATTTGCTTTATTTTTATTACTTAGATATTTTTATTTATTTATTTGTTATATTATGTTAATATTTGTTGGTTTAAACATGTGCAGGTACCTGGAGACATCAGCCAGTATATTCCTCTAAATGTGTTGATAGGAATCTACTGTATGTGCACTTTATGCACAAATTCCCTAGTCTTTTTGCTATGTACTTAGATGTAGATGCAAGTTAAAGTGGCCTATTTTTTAGAATCTTTTTCATGAATAAGTATAATGCAGTCAGAAAAAAAAAAAAAAAGAAGATGAAGCAAGTATAAGAGTTTTGGAAAGCTTACTTTGTTGAGATTTTTCATTAAATAGAAAGAAGATGATGGAAATTTCTGTACATCCATTAAATGTGGATTCACTATTCATATGAAATATGGTTTGATTTCCTCTCTAGTGTCACAAAGATGTATTTTTTTTCAGTTTTCCAGGTAAGATATGAAAGTCTGGAAGTATAGCTATTGCCAAGAGTTGTAACAGGACTGTGTGAGTAACAAAAATAAGTAGAAAAATAGTCTATATGATATTACTTCCATATTAATTTTCAGCATATTGTATGTAATAACTAAACACAGAACAGTTTCTTTCTGAGGCACAGTTTAATATAAATGTGTTTTGACACTGGAATATTTGTTTAATGGGAGTTTTACTGTAGACTATGAAAGCTCATTAAGAAACATATGGTTATGTCTGTTGTGAAAAAAATGTTGCAAGTATATATATTTATATTTAAAGAAAATTAAGAAACTGTAGAATCATGGAATCACCAAGGTTGGAAAAGACCTCCAAGATCATCTAGTCCACCTGTCAGCTAGCTTGGTTGGGACTCAGAAGTAAGGGAAGAAAGCACTTTCTAGTATTTCTCATGCAATATACCTGCAGTTCTAACAATTCTATTGACACTGAACTAAATCTTACACAATGAACTAAATGGGATGTGGTTATACAAACAGAGTTAGGAAATGGTTCTTTTATCTCTGGCATCTGTGTCCTGTGAAATTTATCAAAACACACACACACACACATATATGTATATGTATTTGTGTAGAATGGAAATCATTGTCTACAACACAATCGAGTTTACTATGCACTTAATTTAAACACTTTGCTATTCAGATTCATATAGCTTAAGTTTTTAGTTTTACATCTTGATTCTATAAAGATAAATGTATTTCAAAAGCTACTAATTTACAAAATTACACTTATAGTAAGGCCACAAATTTGCAATATATTGAGTTTAACCTGCTTTTGATTTTAGTCTGAATTGTGCTGAAGAAAACTAGGAAAACTGTCAAGTGACAATAAATCTACTTTAGTAATAAAGTTTCATACATTTCAACTTAAATTTTTCTGTTCAAGTAGGTGTAATTAACCTAATTATGGAATGGATTTAATTTTTCTGTGCAAAACTAGTCTTAACTATATTTTTTAATTAGCAGTTTTTCTTTAGTCAACTGTAGTATATATATGCATTTTTGCTTTGCTGCTGGTTGAACTGCTCTCAGTTCTGTAAGATTTGTAGCTTTCTTATGTTTGTTTGTTTGTTTGTTTGTTTGTTTTCCCCTATTTGTCATTTGGTCCTTCAAGTGAGCAATTGATTTTTTATTTTTTATTCATAAATCATGGGAAAAATGTTTGCTTTGTCATTCGCTGCTGTAGAGAGGGGTTAATCTACTGCTGAAAAAAAAATAAGAAATAGAGCTAAGTAATAAGGAAATAGAGCTGAATGTTTAGAAATACAGCCAAGTGATAAAATTTGAACCTAACTTACACTAACTGTTCCTGATAGCAGCTTTATGTTAAAATTTTGCTTGAAGTCCCCAAATTAATAAGTTGGGAATTTTTTTCCCAAGATTAAAACCTAGACTTGTTACTTTTGGAGATAAACTGAAAGCCACATCTAGGGACCTGGGCAAATCTCATAAAACTGTGGTTTGTTTGACTTGAGAAAATGTGAAACATAAGAATGCAGAGATGTACTGATATCTGGGACAAGATTCCTGAAAGTCTGGAAAGATTGTAAAATAGTAAATTATATGGTTGTGGCAAAATACTTTTTTTCCATAAAAGCTAGATTAAATGAATATATCACTATTTGCAAATAAATAAGATAGCTCTTACTGTGGCCTCTACCTTGGTCTTCTGTTTATATCTCTCTATGGCATCTGTGGTAGATAGTAAGAGCAATAAATTTCAGTTTTGGAGATTGTAGTTCTTCATTTATTTTCATCAAGTTATGCTGGACACTTGACCTAATACTATTTCTAGAACTTGCTTGAGAGAACAGAGTTTTATGTCACTTTAAAAAATGACCTTTCTAAGAGAAATTTAGAATACAATTTCTCATATCAACATTTTTTTTTTTTTTTTTTTTTGCAGTAGTATAAAGAAATCCTTGTTCTGGAGTTATCAAGAATATTTTAGACTATTAGTCAGATATTACTACTAGTGATATTTCAAGATTACAGAAAAACTGGAGATACTTAGGTGTTGCAAGAGAACTAAAGATATTTGGGGATAATTACTGAATAACTCATCTAATAAAATGAATATAAAGCAATAAAAATACTAAAACTTGACACTTGGCTTGAATTTCATTAACTCTACATATACATTGAGACTAACCTGGAGATAAGTACTGTAAATAAGGCTATATATGTCTCTGGATGATTATAAAGTTTTCCAAATGTAAAACTCCCATGGATTTGTAGTGGAGTAAATAACTAGCAAAGATACCATTTTTAATCTGGGCCTTAGCATTTAAGCATCTTCATCCTTCCATAGTTATGTTTTTCAATCTTTTTACTGTATGACCTGTCCTGTTATCAAGTCACCAGGTAACCTCAAATACCAGTTTTCTCTCTCATAAATAGCAAAATTTCAGACTAATTCACCTATTTCAAAATGTGGAGAACTAGAATCATTTTGGATTATTAATTTTCTGAAAGATTATTTGATTGTAGCTGGCACCTTCCAATAAGTCCCTTACAGGATTCATAGGATCCCTCTTCCTGAGAATGCTTCAGATCTCTGACATTGAGATATTTTATGTGGCACCTTCCTTGTTTATTCACCAGCTACTGGAACCACATTGTTTAAAATAGGAAACCTTTATTAAGCTCCATTTACAAGAGATCAGATTGGAAATTAATCTAACATTTTCTAGAATGGCAACAAAAGCCTAGACTCTATCACATACATTTTAAACACAGAGCTAGAAGGGTAATTGCTATTTCTTTTTTATCCATGGATTTCTTTTTTTATCAATGAATAGAAACTGACACCTCCAGAAAGTGACTCAGGTCTTCAGAAAGCTAATTTGCTCTGTGCAAATGTTTCTCTCTACTTTAATAACAGTAGGAGGCTAGCATGAGTGCGTAACTGACTTGGGCATAGCAATTAAGTTGCTCGTTTTATGGTGATTCCATCCATTTCAGTGGCAGAGGAGGTGGACTAGTTAGTCTTTAAAGGTTCTTTTCAGACCAAACCATTCTACAATTAATTCTATGAATATGCATACTGTTTATTATTATTATATATACTGTTTATTCTTTCTTGCTAAATTCATTTTTGTTAAAATGAAGATAAAGGAATTAGTAGGTAGAAATATAGGATATATTTGTATACAATGTATAAAAGTAAAAATACTGAAAATTTACATAATGTATATACAATTAAAATACATAAATATATAAATATTTGAACATATATCACATTTCATAATCTATATATGTATTATGTGTTTTTATTCAGTTATAGATTAGTATAGCCATTATATTTACTCAAATAAAATTGCCACAAACCATGCCTGCCTTGAAGACATGATTAGTATTTATCAAGTTGGAAGATTAGACTTTTACTGGAGAATAGACAGTGATCAGGAAAAACAACTCTTTAATTTAGAAGACTTCATTTTAAAATCATCACATTCAAATTAAATGCAAGTTGACTTGTTTTATTTTTCCTGCATGAACTAATGGTCAGGTGCATTGTAGCTGCATACAAAGCTTATAAAATCATACAGTAGTCAAATAAATATTATTCAGGCATCCTGCTGACAATAACTTCTGCCAATAAACAGCATTCTACCAACCTTTCTCATATCACATAGTACCTTTTTAAACATTGAATATTACCTTTTCATATGCAATATAGAGAAATTATTCACCAAAATTTGATTTTATGATAAAAAGTTGACAGAAGCTTTCAGATTGAGACTTCAGCTGTTTTTGACTGACAGCACATTCGTGTTTGTGGCATATTAATAGATCAGAAAATGTGACCATGTCAGAAATATTGCTGTCTCCCCAGGTTACCTGTAAATCAATTCAACAAAATATTTTGATCAAATACCATAAATATTTAGGTGTTAAAGAAAAAAAAGATAGTAGATGATTGTGACCATGGGAAGCTGTATATTTTACTTTCACCATCCATCATCACTTTTTGGGAATATAAGTATATATTTAGACAACAAAAAGTGGAGCTACACAAGGAAAAAATGTTTCATGCTGAAAATGAGTATTAGCCCAAATACTTAACACTGACTGTGCTTTGCTCTCATTAAGTAATCCAGTCAAATTTAGGAAGTGCATTTAAATCCTCAGTGGAATTTGGATTTATTAGATGGCCCTGCTAAAATTAAATGTATAGCAGGAAAAAAAAATTAATATTGAGAAAATAGAATTAGATGAGATAGCATTCTTCATGGCAGTAGCTTCAGCAGATGAGAAGATGGATGACTTCCACACCATGCTGAAGGCATGGAACTCAAATTTATAAAGATATGCTGTCTGTTCTTTGTGTGTCATAAAATCTGTTCAAATAACAATAGCCTCTTGGGGAGAATCTGCTGTCCTGGCTGCTCATGTATTATTGTATTTGGATTCTCTCCATTTTCAACTGTTGACTTTTCATCTGTGACCAAAGAATGGAATCTGTATGAGAGATAGGTAAAACATTTAAGCTTTATTTATTTATTAACAAAACTTGTTCTTCTTCTTTTTTTTTTTTTTTAATATATATTTGTTTATTATTATTGGGTGAGGGAATACAATTTGTAGTTTGTGGTTTGTTACTTTATTTGTTTGCTTTTAATGACAGAATGTGCTAAACAAGAATAACAAGCCAGATATTATTTTGCATCTTCTATATTTCTAAAAGCTGTGATACATTTGGCTTTGTTTGTCAGTGGAAGTTTTTATACAATACAATTTTATGTTCATATTTGCTGATATATCCATCTTTAGAAACAGAAAGTACCTCTGGATTATCTAGTGAGGCTACTTTTTAATTTATTTATTTTTTTTTTTATTAATACAAGGTATAAGGTTTCACCCTGTTAAATATGGTAAAAAAAGGTATCAAAAAGATCTATGATAAACAACACAGCTAGGTTTTAATAATCAGAGAAGAGAATTGAAGGAGGTTTGAGCTGTTCACAGGGTAGCACAGCACTATTCCTGACCATAGCTATTTTGAAACAGCCGCTGTGGCAGATTCCTACACTCTTGATGGCACGGACAGTGTCTCAGTGTTGTGGCCTGCCTGCAGAATGGTCCTGAATGCCACATTTGTCTATTCATCTGTTTATAAAAATGAGACAATGCTAATCAAGCTTGACCCATAGTATGTTGCAAGCTCTACAGTTAGATACGGTGTACAGCTAAGTCTATGCAATACAGTTAGGAAATGGACTGAACACTATCTTTTACGGACAACTTGAGTACTAGAATTCGGTTAAATCTGTGACTGGAAGTAACCAAAATGAGATGCTACTAGGCTATAAAGATGTACCTCCTTACTCTGAAGTATCTCGAAGTGCTAAGACCCAAATAAATTCAGTATTAAATAATTTCTGTATAAAACAACTAGAAATAAAAAGGTAATGTAGTAACATTTGGCTGAACTGATTTCAAGGGTAAGTTTAGATTGAAAGGGCAAAGAGGCTTAATCATAGACTAAACTTTTTGTTTCTAGACAAGTTGATTTGGAAGACTTTATGGGACTACTGAAAACTCTAAACTAAAAAAAAAGCTGTTGAAATTCCTTATATACTTTCTCTAAGTGTATTTGCTTAGGCATAGCAGCATGCAAATAGCCTTCTGGCACCAGCATCTAGTTAAATAGTAAAGGAGTCTTTCAGTTCATATCTGCAGAAAAAAGCCACAGAATTCCTTCCAAGGAATATGTAAGCAAGCAGGTCTAGGAAAACAAATGATTTAGTCTCTGAAATGTTCTAAAACAAATTCAAATTCTTGGAAGGTATAAAGTCTAGAAAGTTGTCTTGCCTTAGACAATGCAAGGAACTGAAAATTTGTCCAGGCTGCCTGTGCTTCAAAGTGTGGACTGAATGGTACACAACTTCTTGATGCATACATGTAGGAAAGCACAGATGTGTTTATACGCATATGACAATACATAAAAAATAATAGTTTTAGCAAGACTGAAGTTGATTTTGGTCTGTGGAGAAAGGAATCTAAATCTATCAGAAAGGAAAGAGAACTGCAGTGGAGTTTCTTTTATTTCCAGAAATATTCTAACTACAAGTATCCTCTGCACAATGTTTGAAACAAAAGACACACGACCTTTCTGTAATGAGCCTATGGGTATAAACTAGAGAAAGAAAAACAGCCTATTGCACTGCTATATTGTTCAAAACTAGAACTTCTTGGCATATATATGTTAGCTGTACTCTTAAAATGCCAACCACATTGAGAAATTCAAGGTACGAAGGAGAGGGAACATTTACTTTCATAACCCTGATTCGATTTAGGCATGAAGCATTTCAGTCATCAGAAGACTGAGGCAGTTCTGTGCAGAAGCAGAATTTCAAGTACTTGAATAATCTTGCATTCCAAAATTGATCTGCCCATGGAGCCAAAGAAGTCGTCATGCATAATTTTTGGAATTGTACTTTGAATCTTAGCCACCTGGAGTTTAGTGGAAACCGTTTGGATCACTTAAGTATTTCACATTACTGTGTAGAAAATCTTATTTTGTCTGGCTTTCCTGTCTGTTAAGAAATTACTAAGAAAATAGTTTGTTGAATTTCTGTATTCTGAGCAGTATGTTCCGCAAACCTTCTCTCCTCAGTTGGCTGTCCCTCCTGTTGTTAAATGATTCTAAGTAGGTAATGATTCTAACAGATTATCTTTGCTAAATAATGAAGATATAGGCTAACCTTACAGTATTGAAAAATGAAAAAAAAAAACAGAAAAAATAACTATTCAGGGCTTGATCTACACTGTACTTGGTGGTACACCAAGAAGAAGAGGTTACAAGTTGCTGGCAATATTTCTACTAAAAAATGCAGCAGCAGTGGATACAGGGACCTTGGAAGAAGGTAGTTTGGGGGCATGAGATTATTTTAACAGTATTGTTTTAACCGTATTGACTCTTTCAAGTGGAATAGTCATGTAATAAGCTACTGAAAATATATTTTTGTTGTAGCCACTGAAGAATCTTTCTGTTAATAAACAATATCTAGAGAACACAAGTAGTATAACATGTATGTGACTTTTCAGTCTTGGATTTTTCTTCCCAGACTATAAGAAGAACAGGCTCTCATTCATTTTACTGATATCTAAGAGAAAAAAAAAAGTCAAAAGTACATTTTTTATTATAAACTGATTTGCAGCTTTTATATTTATTATACAAACTAATTGCAAAACCTCCAAGAAAAGTAATAATGTCCTTTCAATTCCAATATATGTAGGAAAGGCTGTAAAAATCATGTGGTCTAAGAAAAGATCATTAAGTAAAGTGACCCATGAAAGCTTTAAAAAAGCTTTCTGTATTTGAGCTTAAATAGAGCTGAAAATGTTGAGTCTGTTCTTTTCCGTTTAAGAGGCAGTATGAAAAGTTAAATAAATATGATAGTCTGAAACACAGCTGTGGCCATGTTTGAATCCACTGTACTTAATGTCAGTGCCCCCAGGCAAAGGGTACTATTATTTTATTTTATTTTTATTTATGTTGAGAACACAAAGCCTCATTGAGTTGAACTTGTGGTATTGACTCTTTAGCATTGAAGAAAGAATTTTCTGGCTTTAAGCGAGAGAGTTTTAAAGAAGCAGGTTGAAAAGCAGCTGGTCAACACACCAGAAGCTACTTGCTAATTGCAGCAGTAAGTTAATCAATGAAATAACAGTTTAGCTTCAGGGTACAATAATAAGAGATAAAAGACCACACCATTAGGGTATGACTAGCTATTTAGTTGCATACGTTATTTTTCTACTTACACCTGTCTGCTTATGAGGACGCAAGTCATGCATCTGCTTGTCAGCTATTAAAAGAATGAAATAATAACAAAAAAGCTTTTTTGGGTAAGACCTGATATAAATATTTACAAAGACAATTTAAAGGAGTATTTGTTATACGCTTTTGTGTTTGCTTTCAAAACACTGAACTCCAGAGACAGATGGCTTGTACAGTTTTATCAGCATTTGTGTCATTATACATTCAAGCAGCCAAGACTGATAACCAGCCTCATGTATTACGGATTGTTCAGAGAACAAATACTTTGAAAAAAACATATCAAGAAAGTACTTCACTGTGGAAAAAACTTGATACAGAAAATCCAGCAACATTTTTATGAAAACAAATTAATGCAATTATAATCTTAAAGCAGCAAGAACAGGTTTTTAAGTGGAGTCATTTTATGTAGTAATGAAGCAACTTCAGAAAATTGGGTAAAAGCTACTGTTCATCTGTGGTGAAGGAGAAAGATAATTATTATTACATCAACATTCTGCTTCGCAATACAAAGCAGCCAATTCTTCAGTAGAAGCTACCTATGGAAATGGAAGATTTCACTTCCATCGTACTCTTTGTGATCATTTTGCTTTATGCTATTGAATAGCAACCTGAATGAGAGTCTTAGAAAAAAAAATAAACTGTTGATAGTTGAGAACATAATTACACAAAATTTGAAGAAAACCATAGTGTTAAATGTTTTTTTTTTTTTTTTTTTTTGTAAGTGAAGTCTTTTTTTTTCCTTCTCAAAATTTATTTTTAATCTTCTTCCAGAGTCTCACAGTAGGGCATTTTTAAAGTCCTCTAAATTGTCATTATTCCCATTATTATCAGTGATAGTTACAAAAACACTGTGTTTGTATTTAAGCTTCTTAACTGGAAATCAGGTGTGAAAAGCACCACACACATTATGAATGAAACTGCCTTCTCCTGAACCAGTAAGCACAGTCGTTCATTGTAGCAGCTCAACAGCAACATTATTCCTTAAAAAAATCTTCTCTTACAAAAACAACAACAAAACACTATGGATTTATTTTCCTCTTGTCATGTCTTAAATCAAAAGTGATTAAATAAATATTTTCAATATTGTAATAGATGATGCTTTGCATTTTGTAAACTTCAACTTCACAATATTTTAATGAGGCAAGTAAATTTTCCCTGTATTTTACAGAATAGAAAGCATGAATCAGAGTACTTGAAAATACACACTCTCACTTGAGCAGGAATCCAAACCTCTTCCCAATACTGGGCAGGCATTTCATGCACAGATTTTTATGTTCAGGCATGAGTAGAGGTGTGTCCAGACTTGCACCAAATCTCATGGCTTTTTGAATAATTGTTCAAACACAGCTAAAGGAAGAGTGCTGGGGTTGCCCTGGGGTTCCTAGTCCTCCCATGTGAGCTGAAAGCCTCACTGCCCACAGCTGTCATTTGTTACCTACAGGTAACAAATCAGGAAAAACAAAACAAAACAAACAAAAAAAACCCAAACATGTCCCTTTCAGAACTGTAGTACTGAAGGCTCTGCTGCTTACCTCTTATTTCACCGCAGATTGGAAGCACAGAGTGCACGCACTGTATTTCTTGGAATGTGTCATTCTGTGGAATGGAACCCCCCCACCTCCCCACCCCCCACCCCCAAAAAAAAATCAAATTTCTATTGTCATACTAATAAATAAATAAATAAATAATCATCTTTTAATCTATAGATTAACTTTGGAAATGTTAACAATAAACTGGATGCACTTCCTCATAATGACTACGTTTGTGCCAAATATTTGCCTCCGTTTGATCATAACTGCATATTACAGTGTTCAGTGAAGAGCATTTATGGAAAGAAGCATGTCTTTCTCCCAGGGAATTATCATAGTTCTCATTTCAGAATCAAGGTTTTTGGTTCTCCTTGAAATCTCAGGTAACTCTCTATTTTACAAATGCCCTTTTTTTTTTCTTTTTCCCCTAATGGTTATGGATTAATTGCTTCATTTTATATTGACCTAAATAGAAAGTGGCATTGATTCTGTACATTTTTTATGTTCTAGTCAACAGCAGTAGAATATTGTGTTATACAAGGAATGTAGAACAACTTTTATTGTAGTTTATTCTATTTTGTCGTGTCAACAGTGTACTGTGTATTTTCCAGATATTCAAAATTAGTGATACTCAGAGATAAGAATAGCGCAAATTACATTTGAACATGCAGAAATAGATCTGAATGCATTTTCTGTGAGTGTGTAAAAGCAGCAGGTTGATAATCTGTGGAACTGAATTCTATACATTGTTATGTGGCAACTTAAAAAAAATGTGAAAAAAATAGCACTTATCATTAAATTGATTGGGATAATTTGAGTATTCAGGAAGGGACTCCTTATTGTGGGTAATTTATTGTACATGCATAGTGTACAAGAGAATGAAATATTCTTCAGCATTGCACTGCAGAAATCTTTCTTAGTGTCCTCACTTATTTTACATCTCAATTATATTATAAACAATTACTTTTTTGCTGGTACACCACTGACATTTTTCTTGATTTATACCACTTTTCAAGATGCTTCATAACTTTACGATTCCTTTCTCCCTGATAAAATTCCTTCTCAAAAAAATCAATCTATAATTTCTTTCCTGTCACTGGGCTTTTTAATCAAGGAAAAATGTCTCTAGCTCTTCAAATGTCTACAAAATTAGCTAGCTGATTTACTCTGAAGTCGAGAAAGGGCGTCTTGAAAATCTTGCTCAAAATTACAACACATTTAGCAAAATATATTTCAGATATTGAGAAATATCTCACAAAGACACATTGCATTGGTTTCTCTACATTTTTTACTGGCTTGTCCTTCCTCATAAATCCAGTCTGATTAGATGAACAAGTTCAGTCATTTAGGAATACAGCATGACAGAGATGAATTTAGTGCTACTGAAGAAATGGGTGACCTGTCTGCTAGACTCCAAGATGCCTGCAGCTGGCCAGCTGTGTCCTCAGTGATGTGTGGAAAATGATGCAGATATTTAATATGCATAGTACATTACTAGTCTTAATTTCAGTCTCCTGTGCTCTCACATTCCTGAGTTACAAATATTTATGAGAACAATTCTTTATGATGAACAAGATTTATATAACCTTCCTTTTTTTATTTGCCCCTTGATTTTTATGGTTGTTGAGATGTGTGTTAATGGTCAGAAAAATTGCATTTTTTTACTGTTTTCTATTGCAACATGTTGAAGTTTTTGCAATATTTTTATGTTTTCATAGTAAATCCTGAGAAGTTTAACTTCTCTCCTACTTTTTTTTTGGGGTGTGTAACGGAGCTTTATTTACTGGGTAGATGTCTAAAACTATGTACCAACCTGTGTTTGTACAACAGTAGAAATATAGAAACTTCTAGCATTCAGATAATTCCTTTGGGCAGGCACATTTTCAGATAGCAAAAATGTTTCTTAGGTTGCAGTATGCTGTTATGTTGCTAAAGCATTAAAGGCATAACGTGAGATGAAAGCAAAACAGAATACATCTAGACTATAGACCTTTACACTGAGCATAAATTCTCACTCAGCATCTGCGAGAGTGGTATTTTCACCTACCTAGCTCTGTATTCTCAGTTTGACTAAAGAGTTAAGTTTATTCAGAGTAGAACCTGAGACTGATAACTTAGGACCAATCTAATGATCTTTTGAAAGCTGTGCATACATACGTGTAGAGACTGTCCAGAGTGTACATGGCCTACAAAGCAACCACTCCAACACAATGAAAATGTGTCTAGGATTTACCATGAACATAACAGGTTTTCTGAAAGACACAATATTATTTTCAGAATCATTGTTAATTTTCTCTTGAAGAGTATGTATATGTGTGATGTCAAATATCACAATCTAACACTATGTCGTTTTCCCCCCTATCTCCTTCTTTCTTCTTTCTGTTTTGTTGTTATTTTTGTTTGTTTGTTTTTCTTCTTCTTCTTCCTCTTCTTCTACAGATGGGCCTCTTGGGCCAAGAGGATTAGCTGAAGCTACAGAGATGTGTACTCAAGAATGCCTGGTTTTGGGTCATTCAGATAACTGTTGGATGCCTCCCAGCCTGGGTCCATACCAACAGCCAAAGTCTCCTATGTCTACCTTTGCACCTCAGAAAGAGTGGGTTAAGAAGGACAAATTAGTTAATGGACACACATTGACCAGGACCTGGAAAGAAGATAGCAACAGAAACCAGTTCAGTGATCGAAAGCAGTATGGTTCCAGTGAGGCCCACTTCAACACTGGTAATCACATGACTGACATTCCTCTGGCCAACTTGAAGTCTTACAAACAGGCCTCAGGAGCTGCTGAGAGTCCAAAGGAGCACCAGCTATAAGAAATGGTTACTTTGGATCAATGACTTTAGCTTACTTAGACTTGCTAATACCGTGTGTATGTCAGAGCTTTATGTACTGGGTAGACCTCTAGAACTATGCTTCGCCTAGCAGAGATATGCATATCTTTATGTTAGCACCGTGGAAGGTATGATGTCCTGCAAGATGAAAGAGAGTTTCTACTAGTTGTGTGGTTTTGTTTAATAGACATGATTAAACTCTGCAGCAATCTCTCCAGTTTGAGAATATTCTTTTCTTGTTTTCTTTTTTTTTTTTTTTTTTTGTTGTTGTTGTTGTTGTTGTTGTTGTTTTTTGACCCTGGACTGCTGCTACGAACAACAGAAGATGCACTTGGATAGTGGGAGAGCGAGAAAGTTCATTGGATTGCAATGACTGAAAAGAATATCCAGTTAGAAAATTGTGCTTTTGTTGTCGTTGATCTATGCTGGGACCATTATACTTGAGATCATATTGCAAACAGAACAACTGAAACTGTAAACATTAAACCTATTGTGCTATTAACAATGCTAGTGGACACTTGTAAGTCAATCAGTGTTCAAATACTTGTAAATAGAAACAATTATTACTTACAAAATTTGTGTACTTTTAACGTTCACTTGAAAAGATACGGTAGCATATTTCTGTGTTTCAGAGTTGCTTTTTACTTTCTTTCATTTGCTTCCTGTTGTTTTGCTTTCATTTTCAGTGATGGTGTTTCTGTGTTAGTAATCTGTCTGACACACAATGTTCCAAGGAACTCAAAACACTTGTGTTAAAAGGAAAAAAAAAAAAAAAAAAAAGGATTGATGAAATGGGAGAGAAGGGTGCTGGTAGAAAGGAGAGCAAGAAAAAAAATGTTTTTCTTTCTAGCAATAGCAAATGAGGCTGGCATTAAGGTAGATTTTTTTTTCCCAAATATTAAGCAGTGAAAGGATATATGTAAGGGCTTTAAAAATGTGCAGCTTTTTTTTTCTTTTAACTTCCATTCTGTTTTATAAAACAGGGAAACTGCAAAACAAAAGAGTATTTAGATTTTTGTTGATACAGTGGGTAAGGGTGAAAGCTGCTAATTTGGAATCCTTGATCAAGTTAGCTGCAGTCTGGAATTTAATGAGTGGCAGCTGACACTGATCTCAGCTGGAATTTATGAAGGAAATTATAAAAGAACAAGATACAATAATCATGTTTTTCCAATTGGGCAAGTGTGTGTCTATACCTAAGACAGTTTGTATTGCTGAAACAGCAGCATTTGTGTGGATCTTCATCTGCGTTAATGTTGTAGTAACACAAGTGTTTTTAGACCATAGCCACAGAATATTTAATGTGTTGTGCC
>JANHGO010003958.1:0-25957 GCA_024606505.1 Aquila spilogaster | reverse complement strand
CCAGCTGTGTCAGGAAGTTATCTTATCATCTTCCACACACTCCAGGAACCTCCTGGACTGTTTCCTCTCTGCTGTATTGGACTTCCAGCAGACATCTGGTAAGTTGAATATGCAGATATTGGACCCACTATCTATATAGTAAAAGTTGCATTTACTTCACAAGGCCTGTGTCTAAAACCACTAGTAAAAGCTATTCAGGACCTTAAAATTATGGAACCTCTCAGTAGGGTCATTTAAAAAAAACTTGTCACAAATTCACAAGTGCACTCTGTGTTGAATGTATTATGGTAATTGAACTGTCATCATAGTGTTGTCAGTGTGCATCTGTGTCTAATTGAAAATACATTTCATTGCAGTTTTAGCCGTAAACAGCATGTGAAAAGCCTTTCTTGGAGGACTGGGGGATGGGTTCTGCAGCTTTGGTACTTTAGTTTTGATGCGCGCTGTAACCAGAAACACTGGAAATGCAAAAGCAGAATTAAATGTATAAAATTAGCCATATACTTATGAACTTCAAGAAACTTTGGGTTTAGCTGATTAATGGATTTTCCTGTCACTAATACTACTATTGATCTGAGTGGGAAGAATTTATTAACAATTTTCCATTGTAGATCATTTTAAAAGAGTTATGTACTTCAGGCCTGAATACCACATGCAATAATTCATAGCAGAGCAATACATACGCTACACATCTCTGTTAATCTGTCAAATGAAAATGCTAAACCAGGAACAGATGAGAAGAATAGATTTATTGTGACAACATATTTTGGATTCCTTCTTTGCTTTTCTCACCTAAAAACTTCTACATGCTAGTTATTATTCTTAGGTAAATACTTATTCATGACTTTGTGTCCTTTCCTGGTGAGAATTTGTCTGCTCTCACCAAGACTTTCAACAAAGACTGCCTAAATCACCAGTTCAATATTCATTACAGGTCACCCTATAAGTAATGCAGTACTTATTGCTAGCTCTAAAGAAAGAGAAATTAATGGAGTGGATGGTAAATATAAACATAAGTCTGCAGGGGAATAGATCGGAAAGTATTGTGGGTATTCCTTTAAACTCTTGTTACAAATTAAAGTTACAGAAAGCTGACATACTAGCGTAAGAAATTTTTGGCTCACTCATACAGCCAAAATTACTTAACTTTTAAATCTGAATAAAAAAATAAGTATTGATGGATTCACATCAGTGGCTGTATCTGGCAGAAGTCAGAAGGACACACACGTGGGTGGGTCTCAGCCTTCTAGCTTGGGGACCTAACCAGAGCATTGGTTGTTGGCAGTCCATATGCCCTTGTCTCCATCTTTGCTGACTTAGCTGAATTTAGACACAACCTACGTTCACACACTTGTCCACAAGCCTGCAAACAGTCCTGGTTTCCCCAGCTTAGGCACAGATCATGTGAATATCAAACCCCCAGTCATGATCACAAGACATAGCCAGTGTGGTCAAGATTCCTATTTTATGGAGCACATTTCTAGTTGTAATATGGAAAAAAAAAAAACCAAACACCCACTCTATTATTTTATCATCAGGCAGCTTCCTGTTCTCATGTAAAGTTAATCTGGCTATAGCTGATGTGAAAAAAAAAAAAAAAAAAGGGTGTGTGGCCCTCCTTGCAGCAGTTAGCCAAGAAGTCTTCTCTTGCTAATCAGAAGCCTGTGGAATCTTGCGCTTCTTTCTCTCATGTTACCAATGTTTGGTTTATACATTTCTGGTAAAAAAAGTTTTTCGTATTATTTTTAGCATAGTCCCTGGTTAAGGAGATAGGAACATCCTAACTGAACGGATGGACAGGGTCTTCAATGCCAGTCTTTCCCAATTGCATGTAACCAAGCAATGAAATGCACAAGACACATGTTGACCATTTTGATTCATCACTCAGCATTTCACTAAACCACTCACTTATCATGTACTGATATGCCTGATTAAGACCAATTGCTGTTGCTGCAATGACTTTTAGACATACCTTCACTCTTCCATCTATCCAGAGAGTGAAACTATACTTCTGTGATAACCACTTAGTTCCTTGTCAGTCATGACTGAAGGCTTTATTAATGCAAAATAATTCTCTCATCCTCTTGTCTCCTAACATCATTTTCCTGTCCAGTTTAATGGTGGAAAGCAATGAAGAAGTAGTATAGATACAGCATGTGTCAGATAATCGTGGTAGCTACCAGGCAGTCAGATCATCAGACCTTTCACAGAAGGAAATAGAATTACTGATATGAGAAGGCTGATACCAGATGAAGATGCTTTGTCTAGGAGAATCAAAATGAGCTTTTACAGGTTAAGAAGAAAGATAGCTGATGAAAATATACACTAGAGAACATCCATAAGCCTACTGAGGAATATAAATAAACAACAAACAAATAATGAAACCGAATGTCAAGTTTTATACCCAAATTGTTAGCAGCTCTATGAAGCCTATATACGTGGTGATATTGGAATATTGCTGTATTTCCATCCACCATCTATATCTTTGACATTTTTTTCATAGGTAAAACCCTTTTTTCTAACTTAGCACCAAAGGCATACTTAAATATTGGCTGTTACTAGAGAGAGAGATTTCTGGATAAAAATAGGACAATGGAATACTAAATTCCATATTTAAGCACCCAGAAATTAGAAAATTCTGAAATGAAGAATGCTACTTAGGTAGTGGTCCTAAATCCACTAATTACAATTAATCGCTTAAGTACATAATCTTAAAGTTAAAAACATTGTTTTTAAGGTGCATGATGTACACACACATTATAAGCAAAATATCTGTTCTGCTATCCAACCAAATTTGAAGGTTCCGAATGAGTCTGCTGTAGGGAACAACCATATTTTTATAAATCTTTGTGCTGGTTTTGGCTAGGTGTCCTGGTTTCAGCTGGGATAGAGTTAACTGTCTTCCTAGTAGCTGGTATAGTGCTATGCTTTGGATTCAGTATGAGAAGAATGTTGATAACACAATAATGTTTTAAGTTGTTGCTAAGTAGTGTTTTGACTAAGTTAAGGATTTTTCAGCTTCTCGTGCCCAGCCAGCAAGAAGGCTGGAGGGGCAAAAGAGGTTGGGAGGGGACACAGCCAGGGCAGCTGACCCAAACTGGGCAAAGGGGTATTCCATACCATGTGACGTCGTGTCCAGTATATAAACTGGGGGGAGTTGGCCTGGTGGGGATCGCTGCTTGGGAACTAACTGGCATTGGTCAGCAAGTGGTGAGCAACTGCATTGTGCATCAATTGTTTTGTATATTCCAATCCTTTTATTATTATTGTCATTTTATAATTGTTGTTATTATCATTATTAGTTTCTTCCTTTCTAGTCTATTAAACTGTTCTTATCTCAACCCACAAGTTTTACTTTTTTTTTTCTGATTCTCTCCCCCATCCCACTGGGTGGGGGGGAAGTGAGTGAGCGTCTGCGTCCTGCTTAATTGCTGGCTGGGGTTAAACCACAACACTAGGGTAGAGTTAATTTTCTTCATAGTGGCTAGTATGGGGCTATGTTTTGGATTTGTACTGAAAACAGTGTTGATAACACAGGGATGTTTTCGGTACTGCTGAGCAGTGCTTACACAGCGTCAAGGCGTTTTCTGCTTCTCACTCCACCCCACCAGCAAGGAGGCTGGGGGGGCACAAGGAGTTGGGAGGGGACACAGCTGGGACAGCTGACCCCAACTGACCAAAGGGATATTCCAGACCGTATGGCGTCATGCTCAGCATATAAAGTTGGGGGAAGGAGGAGGAAGGGGGGGACATTCGGAGTGATGGCGATTGTCTTCCTAAGTCAGCGTTAGGCGTGATGGAGCCCTGCTTTCCTGGAGATGGCTGAACACCTGCCTGCCCATGGGAAGTGGTGAATGAATGCCTTGTTTTGCTTTGCTTGTATGTGCAGCTTTTGCTTTCCCTATTAAACTGTCTTTATCTCAACCCATGAATTTTACTTTTTTTTCTGATTGTCTCCCCCATCCCACTGGGGGGCAGGGGGAGTGAGCAAGCAGCTGTGTAATGTTTAGCTGCCTGCCAGGTTAAACCACAACAATATTACAACTTTGATATTTTCATGGATATTTCAGAATCACAGTCCTTTAGTAAGCATGTTATATCTTGCACTACTTTGTTCATCCCCCATTTTTATGACATGCAGCTTTAAGTGCTATAATGGTATAAAGTACATGGTGCAAAATTATTTTAGTGTGGCCAAGATTTTTACTTAACATAAAAAATGTAATAGGGTCTACCAGGCAAGTATTACTGAAGAGACTAACAAATGATGTTATAGTTGCCAAAGTTTCTTAAGAAAAGGTTGGTGTCTCTATACCTGTGCTGAAAAGAGTATAAACAATAACTACAGAGTTAAGACAGGTAAACTGCATGCACGCTTAAGCTTTGCTTGTAGTAAAGACTCAGGATTTAGTAATATAGCATATTCCAAAATGTCAGAGCTATCCTTGTTTTAACTCTATACAGCATTTGTTACAAAAAAGTAATGGAGTAGTTGTTCTGGATGAGGGATTCACGGAGGAACTGCTGCTCTGGTATCTCAGCTGTGGCATACATACTCCAAAAGGGCTGCAAAGCATTAGCAGAATGTCACTGCATAGCTCAGGATGAAGTAGTGAGCATTTCTGGAAGAGCCTATAGCTAAACAAGGACAGTAACACTGGCTGGAGATTACTGATTATGCAGAAAGCTAAACCAATGCCTGTGCTAAACACACAGAGAATGGAAAGTGAAAGATTTCAGACAATGTAATTCAATGCAGAAAGAATGCTGAAAACATGAGCATTCGTGAAACAAAAAATTAAAGAGAAGATGAAAAGAATGTAATGCTAATTGATATTTAACTTCTTGATTCAATGTGCAGCAGCTGTAAAAAGGTGACAAGTTGCCCTTGTACTGGAAGTACTAGGTATTGTATGTGGCAAGGTTTCAGTAGCAGAGGGGCTGCAGGGGTGGCTTCTGTGAGAACACACCAGGAGCTACCCCCACATCAGAGTCAGTTCCAGCCAGGTCCAGGATGGGCCCACTACTGCTCAAGGCTGAGCTTGTCAGAGATGCTGGTAGTGCCTCTGTGATAACATATTTAAGAAAGGGTAAAAACCACTGTATGGCAGCTGGAAGAGAGGAGTGAGAAAATGTGAGAGAAACAACTATGCAGACACCAAGGTTAGTGAAGAGGGAGAGGAAGGAGGTGCTCCAGGACTAAAGGTTCCCCTGCAGCCCTTGGTGAAGACCATGGTGACACTCATGAAGAACCCCACAATGGAGCAGGTAGGTGTGCCCTGAAGGAAGCTGCAGCCCATGGAGATCCCATGCCAGAGCAGGCTCCTGGCAGAAGCTGCGGCCTGTGAAGAGGAGCCTGCGCAGGAGCAGGTTTTCTGGCAGGACATGTGACTCCATGGGGGACCCACGCTGAAGCAGTCTGTTCCTGAAAGACTGTACCCTGCAGAAAGGACCCATGCTGGAGCAGTTCTTGAAGGACAGCAGCCCATGGGACGGACCCACATTGGAGCGGTTGGTGAAGGACTGTATCCCATGGGAGGGACCCCACGCTGGAGCAGGGGAAGAGGGTGAGGAGGATGGAGCAGCAGCCAAGAAGAGTTATGAAATGACTGCAATCCCCATCCTCCATCCTCCTGTGCCACTTGGAGAGGGGAAGTGGTAGATGAGTTGGGATTGAAGTTGAGCCTGAGAAGATGGTGGGGGCAGGGGCGGGGGGCATTTGTGGAAGGTGGGTTTAGTTTTGTTTTAATTTCTCACTATCCTACTCTGTTATTAATTGGCAATAAATCAAATTATTTCCCCAAGTCAAGTATGTTTTCCCCAAGACAGTAAATGGGGAGTTATGTCCCTGTCCTTATCTCAGCCCATGGGCTTTTTCATTGTATTTTCTCCCCCTGTACTGCTGAGGAGGAGGAAGAGATTGAGCAGCTTGTTTGGCATCTGACGGCCAGCCAAGGTCAACACACAGGTATGTGCAAAACATTAATTAGCTCTCACTCTGAGAAGCCAATTTTGTTATACTCTAGAGAAATATGGGTATGAATTGAGAGTAAGGGCATTTAAAAAAAAACTAGCTCTGCTTCTATGCATGAGTAGAATGACAGGAGTCTTCAGAGGAAAATGTGAGGTGGCATTAGTGAAGTATCTATCCCATTAAGTGTAACTATGAAATAAAACTTGATGAGCTGTTTGCAATTGCTCAATAAACCAAACTAGGAGACTACTATTCAAGTAAAAAGAGAACACATAAGAAGAATGTATAAACTTATTGTATAAACTTATAAGCCTGATGAATAAACAAATTATCTGTTGTGACACCAGTTAGGTACTGTTAATGTAATTAAGACAAAATCGGAAATATATTTTGGAATCCATTCCCTTAAAGGGAATTATTAATTAGTTTGTGCTTAGGAATGGTTTGCTTTAATTTGTTGGGAAGAAATTTTAATCAAACTTTTCTATTTACTTTTTGCAAGAATCTTTTCTGCCAACAAAAAAATCAAGAAAACCCACAAGTGTCTCTTTATTTTCTTTTTCACACTAGCTGTCACATATGTGAGAAGATAATAAATACGTGAAGAACTGGTCAGGTTATACACCTGAGCACAAATAGACAACTCTGAAAGAATGACACATTGTCTAGAAATTATCTTGGTGGAAGTAACAAATCTGAAATCTTCTGTAAAGATTCTACAAATGACATAAATAAGATTCAGTAAGTAAAAACCTACCTGCTACATTCAGATTGGATCTGAAGGATCAGACCCCTTCTGAGGAGGTCAATAAACACCCACTGCTTTCAGAGCCCGAGGGAAACTATTTCCTCTAATGAAGAAGCAGAACTCTCCTCTCACATGTGTGTACAAGCAGGCATCCACATGTTTCAGTAACCCAAAGTTATAAGAAGTCTTGGTTATTTGTGATCTCACAAAAGTCACTTGGTCTCCTGGCACCCAAGCTCCACAGATACCAAATGCAGACAATGATACTCATCTTTGCATCTCACTACAATGAGGGCAGATGCATAAGTAACTATGAGGCTTTTAGTTACTGCGGTGAATCAGGCCAAAAATACCAGGCTGTTATTCCCAATTCCTGCTTTTTGCCTTTATTTCTCACTTGACAGAGAACAAAATATCAAACCCTGTGACGCTAAGATGAGCTAGGTGCCCTAGACTCATCTCCTGCAGGGAACACCTGCAGGTGCTCTATCTGCCAAGGGTGACAAGAAGTATTGCACAAGTGCCATCAGATCCACATGCCCCATCACTGTACACAAACATGTGCCACCTCCTCAGAGAGCCACAAACCCAGGGATCAGTAGATTGCTGCCCAAAATGAAAGGGCAACAGATTGTCACTAAAAGCAAAACAGGTCAATAGATGTAACTAACCCTGATAGTCATCCTTCTAATTTGGTGAATTTCACTAACAGATTTCCTTTACCTTTTATTCCCTGATGATATCACACATAAAAACCACATTTATGCTTGTACACTCGAACTAATAAGATCACCTAAAGAGTTCACCTCCAGTGCCAGCTTGGAGGAATCGGCTGAAGAGATCTGCGTTAGCTCACACGGTCTCGGGCTACAACATTAGACAAATGATAGCAGGCTGGGTAAACTTCCCTTAGGAAAGGTTTAGGTACAACTGATACTGTTGGGGAGGTGGGCAGATGACCGCTGGAGGTTATTTTCAGCCATGTTTTCTAAGATTTTGGGAATTGTAGTGATAACATACATTTCTTTCTAACAATGGATATGTGGGCTTCAGAAGTGCAGTAAACAGCCTAAAAGTGAAGATATTATCACTGGTGAATGATATGCCTTCCAAAAATCCAATCTGTAGCCAGCCTGTAACTCTCTAACTCTTCTTAGTGAACATTTTTATTTAATTTTAGCTACATTTTATTTTTAAAACTCAATTCACTCACAGTTAAGTAGCTCACATTCTAGGTTTGTAAATAGCTCTTATGGTAAATGCGGGAGAGATGCTGGCAGCAAGCACCCACCTTCAATGTTTTGATTAGTTCTGCTTGGCTTGTATCATCAGTTGACTGAATGTACAATTGTGCACATTAGATAGAGTAATGTCTTTATGGTGACTTGGCGATTATTTAACCACTATATTGTATCCCAAACTCCATCTTTCCCAGAGAAATAAAACAAATCCATCATCCATCCAAAGTAAGACAGAATTGTTATTGCATACATATAATTCATAGAAAGACATAATAACACACTTTTAATATGCTTCAAGTTGAACTTGCAAATGCACATCCTGCTGTAGAAAGAACTCCACACAGACGTTTTATGTTGGTTTTCAGGAGGTATTGCTCTTCAGAAGTACTCAGAGTCTGTTAGATCTGTAGATATTCTGAGTCGCTAAATCAGGCTCCACTTACTGTGGTGTCAGTAAAGGAAAGGAGGGGATGAATTCTGTAAGTTTCCCTGCAAAGGGTGCAGAGCTATTCAGTTATTTGTAAAATGTTGGGGTTTTTTTTCAAGTGGTGGATAGACTAGTTCCTCAAGATTGCGGGGCAGAGGGAGACAGACCACAGCCTGTGGTATGTCACAGCAATCAGAACATGACTTCTAGTGTTCCTCTGTGCTGAAATAATGAACAAAAAAGAAAACATGAGTAAAATATGATATTTTTATGACATGTAACAATCCACAGCAGGGGGGGTGGATTGGATGATCTTTAAAGGTCCTTCCAACCCAAACCTTTCTGTGATTCTATGATTTCTGAAGGATCTTTACAATTTTTCTGAACTCCTTTGCAGATAAACCCTCAGCTTGAGCCTTGTAAGTGTGCTGGTTCTAGGAAACCAGGCACACAGAGATAGTGACACTGTGTCACTGAGGCACCTGATTTGTACCTGAGCTGCAGTGCTTGTCTCTGAGCTCTCTGATCACTAAATGAAGAGAGGGAGGAAGCCTCTCCAAAACCAGGAGATTAATTTGGTGTCTAGGGAGACTGACATCTTAAATTTGATGAATAAGTAAGGTAGTGTGTTTGGTCCTGTCTCTCTCTTGCCTTCCTTCATGTTTGCTTGCATTCTCAGGCCATAATTAAAGCATTGGTTGAAATAACTTGGAGTTTCATAGAGTGCTGGTCCAAATGCAGAAACTATTTTCCATGAGCTATGTTGACTGTTCATTCAAAAGAACTGAGTGCTGAAAGGATTACTTATTCTCTACATCAACTTAAACTTATCTAGTCCATCTTTCATCTGCCTACTGAATTTATTAGGATTTCATAATAACTGAAAAAGAGTTTATTAAATTAATTTGAATAGAATTGGCAACAAAGGTGTTTAAATCTTTCTTACCCTTCCTTTTGAACCATTCTGTCAAAATAAAAAAGATCAGTACTACAAAAATGTATCCGTAAGTTTTCAATAATCTGTTAAAAGATACTGTTCTTCAAAAAATCTTTGAAGTAGCTATAGCAGCTACTGCTACCCAGTTACTTTGTGTAGGTGGGCTCCCAGGCTGTGCATAGGCTTGTTGAAGACAAGCAGACGGTACCTGTGTTTTGCAATTCTCCTCGTGTGTATTTGCCTGCAGGATTGGCATTGTCTCGTATCTTTAAGAAATGCAACTGTTCCAGGAAGAAAAAGGTATATTTCCAGTTTATCACTGTTGCTTTAAAACTTCAGAATCTGGCAGCAATATGAAAAAAATAATTCACGCTTTGTCAGTGTTTATTTTAATGCTTTTTTGGAGATGTGGCAGCAATTTGCAATCAGACAGCTCAGTGCAGTTGGAAATATTTAATTTCCAGAATGTGGAAGTTCTGGGCTCCTGTGGAGTCCTAAAGCCTGAAGCTAATATATAGGCCCCAACCTTGCTTTCATTTAAGTCATTGGCAAAATTCCCACTGACTTCAAGTGAAGCAGGATTGGCCCAGTTTCAAAAAAGGAGTATTATTAGGTTTAGTATTTTAAACCTACAAACATAAGGAGCAGACTTAACATTATCATGATTGAGCATTTTATTTTCAAATGCATTTGACAGTATATTCAAACAAAGAAATGTGGCTTATCTTTTAAACTTTCAAATTGCTAGGCTGAGCAAAATGGGAGCTGTTTTCAATTAAATAATGCAATGAAAAGTATCGGGACAGAATTGCATTTGGCAAAAGAAAATACTGTATTTATCTCATTGTAATCCATTCATAGGTTTATGGCTTCAGGGTCCTCAAGAAAATATCATAAATCCACATGACATCCTTGCATGTTCTAGCAGATTTTGTATTTGGGTCTCAGAGTCAGCTGAAAGATGTGTTAAAACACATGTAACTGGGCAGCTTCCTGTCAGCCACCCATCTGAGAAGCCTCAGAAGTGCTAGTGATCACAGTGAGGTTTTGGATGAAGCGACACACCAGAAATTGGCTCCAGATATGTCCACTACAGAGGAGAAGACCACGTGAAGTACAACTGAAAGCTCTCACAAGCTAACTGAAAATGCTTTGGAGGTTTCTGACATCACGGTTGTAAGAGAAATTCAGTTTTAGGGGCATGTATGTAAACGCCAGAGCTAAAAGTGTTGCCAGGATGAAAGGCTGCTCTAACCAGCTCTTTCTGGCACCTTTTACCTGAGTGATGGAGTTTCTTAGGCATTGTCCTACCTATTGTATCCTAGGGGGGGTTGCCTACTCTTCAGTTGTGCAAGTGACAATACCTCCTTGCGGACACTGTGCTAACAATGAAAGGGCTAGAGACATGTGCCGGGTGCTCCTGAGAACAATGCATTGGATCCTGTTTTGGGTGTAGGTATGGTTCAGCAGGAGAAAGGAGGGGGCTGCGGGTTTCCTGAGTCCTGCTTGAAGGCTCCTCCGGAGGTTGTGCTGCTTTGAGGCACAGGTGGAGACTCAGGAGGTGTGGGACTGCGCAGCTGGGTCCATGGTAGCAGCAAACAGCAACGACTTCATTGCAAGGAATGGCTGAGCTAGATCAGGTGTTCTTGGCTCTCCAGTCTCTTCATAAACAGGGATCTCAGAAGCAATCTCTTCACCAAGCTGCCCTGTGGAGCCTCTGGTGTCTGCTTCCCCAGTGTTTCTGGCTGTAATGGGCTTACTTGGGGTACAGCTGGGCACAGAAGGTCCTGTATCCAGAGGATACCTTCCCCTCTACACAAGTGGGCTGGGATCTCTGCTGAGAAGCCCAGTGAATGGGCTTCTGAGAGGACAGATACAATCAGGCTCTAACAACAAAAAAAATACTAATATTTGAACTGTGCTCTTCCTTTATGCCTTAGATGTTGACTGGGTTTTGCTTGCTCAGTTGTGTATACATACGTATAAGACTTCTATGATGTGTTTGATTTCTTTTTGTATTATTCAAATAAAGGAAACAGAGAAGATTCAAAGGCAGTCAAGACTAGGGATGTTATATCTTAACTTCTTAGAGCTAAGGATTTTCAAAAAAAGTACCATAAGAAGCTTCCGATGCTGGCTTGTGAACTGCTTGGGCCAAAGTGTGAGCAAGGACTTGCGCTGCCAAGGGCTCCAAATTCCCTCTCTATCTGCTCTCACAGAGACAGGGGGTGAAAAGTGACTTCCCACTTTCAGAGGAAGTGATCAAGGCACCTGATGTGTTACAGGTCTGCCAGGGGCTCCAACAGTCATGGACAGATACTTAACACTGGCCATGAGAAGACAAGAGTATGAAAAAGTACTCAGGATTTGCTTGTTTGCCATTAGGAAGTAACAAAAATACTCTTTTTATGATTGGCTGCTCAATAAACAAATTCACTGCCACATTCAAGCTTCCTACCACTTGCATGCTGGGTTCAAATTGACAGGATTAAGTGGCTAGTGATAGTACCGATAACTGAATGAACCCTAGTACACTGCCAGCTGAAAGAACCTGATTGTATTTACAATATGGAAGATTAATCTGTTCATCCACTGCTTTCTACTACAGCAATTGCAGATATTGTGAGCACTGTAACTGAAGGAAAATTATTCTGCTAATTTTTGTACCGACAAGCCCATTCAAATAAACAATAACTGTAATTTACCATATATCCAGAATAACTGTTCTCTGCAGACTTCAACATAGACCAGAAAGTCTTTCCTTAATCCATCTGATTTCATGTTTGTTTATCATAATACAGAGAAGACGTGTACTGAGTAAACAGGTTGTTTTAGAAAGTTAATAACTTCTGAGCTATTGGATGAGACTGTGTGCCTAAACAAACACAGAGACATAAACAAGTTAGCTAGTCATAGTCAGTTCTGGGAAGGGATCACAACCACATAACTCAGTTTATCCGCGGAAGATAAAACTCCTGTAAAGAGTCATTTTCATTTCAGGGTGCAATGGCAAATAATTCATTTAAAAATATTTTTTTAAAGGCTTGATCCTGTTGCACTGAGTGGGGTGTTTTGCCACTGAACCAGACACTGAATCGTCAGAGTCAGACCATTAATGAAGTCTGAAAACAATTAATGCAGAATATGTATTCCTGAATGTTTTCCTACATTATACATTTTCAGAATGTATATTTTGAAGTAGGCCTGTGGCTCCCTAGAAATATTCAGTGCCTATAATAAGGGGGGAAAATGCTGGGAGGAGATTGATTATTTTTTTCAGTTAAAAGTGTATAGTTTCTTGTTGATACAGGATGTAACCACTGAGTAACCTTTGACGTTTCTCTTTGAGAAGATTGCAGATCTTTCTCTAAAACACCAATTTTAAATGGTGTCTTATTATCTACAGTTGATGCTCCTACCATTCCTTTTTGTACCAACCATTTTTCAAAAAGCTTTTGAATCAGTGCCTCAGTCTAGTAGCAGTTGTCTCTTTGAACACTCTTTATCCTGCCCAGTGCCTAAACTGCTGACTATCCCAGATCTAGAAGATGAATTACTGCAATGAAAAATATTCAACCATCAAAATGGCTGCTGTCTTTGCAAGAAGCTGCATTAAAGGCTGGAATTGGCCTAGCTTAAATATTCCCAGTATTAGCTATGTATTAAAGAAAACAGAAATGCAGTTACCATTTAATATGTTAATGATTCAAGAGCTGGTGGGATAAATGTATCAGAAAATACAGTGCATAACTTCCTTGCCTCTCTCTATGTATTCTCTTTTTCATGAACTGTTGTTTACACTGAAATTTCCTGTGTCTATAGAGAAGTTATGCTACCTCTGCTGGTAAATCTGGCTATTTTAATCTGTGTATGTGTTGATCCAGCAAAAATATGCTTCGTGCATCCTCTGGTGGCAACACTTGGAAACATCAGCTGGGTGTGCAAAGAACCAACTCTCCAGTTTCTGTCTTCGTGTATTAGAGCCGCCTTTTCCCCGCTTAGGCAGAGGAGACCTGGTGCACCAGAGTGCCCAGGAGGAGCCATTGGGGAGCAGAAGACCACTTCCATCTCAGGATGGGCTGCCCCAGGATGGGCTGCCAGCCACAGGGCTGTCCACCACACGAGTTCAGAGGGCTGATGGCACGATCACACCACAGCTCTTCGTTTGCATCCCTCCATGCCATCCTGCCACCTCCAACTGCTACATTTTTATGGAACAGAAGCGAAGTTGTGTATGTCTTGGTTGTGGTTCATTTTCCCTGGAGTACCCCTCACACCTAAGGAAACCGCAGCAGCCCTTTTGAAGCACTGGCACTCAGGGCAGGCACAGATGGCAAAAATCCCATACCAGGGAGGGAGGTAATAGAGATGAGAACATACTTCCAGCTCTCTTTATTTAATGCAAACAGGACAAAGTAAGGATTATTGAAGCAGTTTTCCCCTAGGAAGGACAAGCTTGACTGAGCAGAAGGTGGCAGCCTGGCCATTGAGAACCAGCACCGTGAAGTTCCCTCACCTCTCCCTGGTTCTTCTTCCCAGGCAGCCCAGGCACTGCTCCTCCTCACCATTGGAAACCAGCGAGCAGGACAATGTCACTTACAGATTAATAATGTGCACGAGGAATGACGAAGGAGCGCACAAGGAACAACGAACGAGCTATGAAATAGGTGTGAAATGATACTAATTTAAAATTGGCTAGCACATGATCATCTGAGGAGCACGTGTAAATAGCTCCTTTTCTGATGAGGAGGTTTTCTGTTTTATGCAAAACAGTTATTTGCTTTTCTTCTTTTTTTACCCTTTTATCTTCAGGAGATGGGCAACATACAAAATGTTTTACTGTACTACTTTTCACTCTAACAGTGAAAGGGGATTAGTTACTACTTAATCAGCTGCTTTCTTCCCAAGACAGGTTGACAAGGGCCATGAAATTAAACTGTGCAGATTTCTCAGTCGGGGAGAGTGGATTGTGCTGAGGGTGAATTTCTGTCCTCCCGGGGCTCACCCCGGGAGGGAGGCAGACAGGACAGGAAAGAGGGGCATCAGGAACCACCAGGAGGTGGTGCCAGGTGGGGTTGGTAGCATCTGGTCGTCACTAGCACCGCAGTCCTCAGGTGGGATGGTGGCTTCTCTGTACCACAGATATTACAGACTAAACAAAACGAAGAAAAGTGCCTGGTGCAGAAAATAGCGGAGGTGGGCACCAGGCTTTCTTCAGAGGAGAAGACTGTTGGCAGATGAGACCACAGCCTTGAGGTAGGTAACAGACTGTTAAGAACAAGACAAATTTCTGTGCCTCTGCCTGAGGGCACTGCCAGGCCTGTTCCTGTTCCTGTCCCCAGGGAGGTGCCTGATGCCAGGACAGGGGCTGCCCCGATGCCCCTGGCTGCTCCTGGCTGAGGTGGTAGGGCAAGACGGGCTGCCAGGATTTCGTGGCTTAACCCCAGCCAGCAACTAAGCACCATGCAGCCACTCACTCACTGCCCCCCCATCCAGTGGGATGGGGGAAAAAATTGGAAGGAAAAAGGTAAAACTCGTCGGCTGAGATAAGAACAGTTTAATAGAACAGAAAGGAAGAAACTAATAATGATAATAAAAACAGTAATATAAAATGACAATAATAATAAAAGGATTGGAATATACAAACCAATTGATGCACAATGCAGTTGCTCACCACTCGCTGACCGATGCCCAGTTAGTTCCGAAGCAATGATCCTCCCCAGGCCAACTTCCCCCAGTTTATATACTGGGCATGACATCACATGGTATGGAATATGCCTTTGTCCAGTTTGGGTCAGCTGCCCTGGCTGTGTCCCCTCCCAATCTCTTTTGCCCCTCCAGCCTTCTTGCTGGCTGGGCATGAGAAGTTGAAAAATCCTGCACTTAGTATAAACACTACTTAGCAACAACTTAAAACATTATTGTGTTATCAACATTCTTCTCATACTGAATCTAAAACATAACACTACACCAGCTACTAGAAGGAACATTAACTCTATCCCTCCCAAAATCAGGACACAGTCCCCGCCCTGCCACCCTGCGGGGCCCCCAGTTCTCATAGTGCCCTGCTGCAGTACCATGTCCATACCCTGAAGGACCCAAGAAGGATGGGGGCAAGGTAGGGGGGACACGGTTGCTGAAGCTGAGTGTGGCTAGCCCAGAGGAAGAGCTTTCTAAGGAGACAGGGAAGGCTCACATGGGAAGCTCTCTAAAGAAAGTTATACAAATAGACATCAGCCACCCTTGCCTCAGTTCTGGGATAGGACTAGACAGTACAGCTCAACATCCCTGTGTTTTTACACCAGCAACAGGCTCATGTATGGCAAGGGGAGACCTCCTCTGGGAGCAAATGCTACTGTCAAGCCTGCTTGAAGGTGCCCCATAGGACTTCATCTAAGTAGGGCCCATAGGAAGGAGGATGAATCATTATTTTGGCTACCCCTTTACAACCCTCCTTCAGTGACCCAGGAAGGATCATGCGCTTTCATTAAGTCCTTCCAGCTCAAGACCTGAGTGCCTGGATCCAGAATTGAAATTCAGACCTCCAAAAGGCCTGTCAGGGCCACTGGAGTGGCTCTGCCTTTCCCTCCCAAAGCAGAGGTGATCTGACTGCAGGTATCTTTGAGCTCGTCCATTTCCAGCCACACCAGCAATCCCTTTTTCAAGAAACTGACTACATGGCTAGGCAGAACCAATGCCATTTTGTAGTAACTTGCTGTGAACAATCAATAAATAGTGCCTGCATCTCTAATATATAATTATTTATTTGAGCATTTAAGTATTTGAACAAATATTTATTCAAACCGCATTATTAGAAAGGCAAACTGTTAGATGCTCTGGGTGCTAGGATGTCTTACTACAGCTCTGGCAAGAGGAAAACATGTGCAAGTTTATAACAAACATGATAAGCAGACAATAAATAGCTTCCAGGCCATCTCCTGCTGCTCAGAGATGATTTGCCTGAGGTACTATGTAAGGGAGAGGTCCTGAACAGAGCTTTGAAGAAGTGAAGCATTTGGACCATCCCTACTGATTCTCCAGTACCTGGAAAACAGGAAATAAAGAGATATTTCTTGTTTAAAAACACGTAACCTGGAGATCTGTGAGTGAGAAAAAGAGAACAGATCCATTCGTCCTGCAGCAGGAGCTGAAGGACTAACAGGAGTGAGAAAGAGTGGAAACTTATTTCTGTCGGGCGATGCCTGAATGTGCACAGAGGCAGACTATTTACTAGATTACAAAGGTGACTCAGTCACTTTCAGAGAAAAATGTTACGCTTTGGCCAAATCCAATCCTTATACCATCAGATCAAGGGGTCTTATGCACTGAAGTGGGTAGAAAGGGACAAACATTTTTCCCGAGAAGTGCATAAATTCTTTTACATGTCATTATCCCATAACCCATTTTATCATTTTATTAAAAACTTTTAAAAGTAAAAAGATCTTTGTCACTCCCGGTGCACCCACAAAGAGATTCCTGGGTCCCTGTCGGAAGTGGTCAGTACCCTTTTTTAGTTCTTCGCTTAAGACCCATCAACTGATTGCAGTGACAGGAAAGATTCTGGATTTGTTTTGATTGATTTGTGTCCTGTCTATTTTCCTTCTCATCTTCTCACTCAACTGCCCCCCTAATTGTATACCTAATCTGCAGGTATACAAATGAGCAGGGACAACTTTTATCTCATAAAGTTCAGAGTTCAGCATCCATTCTGGCTTTCCCCTGGTAGGGCTGGAGGAGCTTTTCCTTAGGTTGCTCTCTTTTGCAGTGCCCAGGGCCAGTGGTGCTCTCTTAGACTGCATCTCCGTCTTGTGTCTGGCTGAGGCAGGAGCCCTGGATATGCTAAGCCTGCTAACCCCTTGCAAGAGTGGGCTGCCTCCAATGGCCAAATGCAGATCTCAGCTGGCAAGCAGCAAGCAATGGAGTTACCCGGTGTGGCAACCATCAGCCACAGCTGTCTCTTATCCACAGCTGGTGCCTTACCCTAAGCTACAGACACCGGCCAGATGTGGGAGGCAGCACCGGCAGCCCCCATCTCCCAGCTAGGCTGATGCTGGCAGCCACACCACTTGGCTTGTAGCACGGCAATGGCAGAGGAGCGCTCTCGCAGACAGGGTGAGCACGGGCAGCTGCTGATGCCTGCCTCCCCCTGATAAGACCAGTGCTTGCCTAAGCTCCTCTTTCTATTCTGCTGGTGGCTATCTGATTGCCAGCGTCAGGGAAGCAGAGGGCTGCTGAGCCGAGCCAAGCAGCACACACGTGCTCTGCCCCATCTCTGCTGGCAGAAGGGAAGAGACAGTACTGTCTCCTGGCGAGGTACAAATGAGCGACTTCTCCTCCTCAGTCCATAGGAGAGTGCCCTTATGCCTGACTCCTAGAAATCAGTTTCCCAGAAGGGAAAGAGCAGCAGAGCCCTCTCGTACTATGCTCAAGGGGTGAGTTGCAAGTAGCAACTGAAAGGCACCTGGGAGCAACGTCCTAGGGCAAGTTTGTCTCACCAGCCTCTCCCTACAGCACACTATGGATCAGTGTGCTGGGCTAAATATCCTCTGAAAGGAGGGGGCTCCGGGAGCGCCAAGACTCAGGTTGAGGATGGCTCTTTCTAAGCAAAAAGAAGTTTGCCAAGTTTCAGAGTGAAAGAGTGACTCACGGTACAAATCCCAGACACGTGCTGCCTAAATGATGTGTTGACTGTATTGGCCAAACAACACTGTATTACTAGATGCTTCACATATTTTCTATCATGGGGCCTTGATATTAAAGAACGATGGGAGGTTATTGAACACAATGTGGATTAATGAAGGAAATTCTGCTCTCCGGATCGTTCAGAGATCAGGTGAATTTACCCGAAGGGTTCTTTCTGGAGTTAATATCAGGAAGTTTATTACTTTGCTGACATTGGTGTTACTGAGGCTGTAGTTAGACGAGATGGTAAACCTGTTTTAAGATGCTTATTACAAGATCAAAAACCCTGTGGCCATATGACACAAAATACTAAAACAACTTCAGTCTGTCAGTTCAAATTTGTTCCAAATATTTTGAATTCTTAGTATAACTTCAATCTGTCTTGACAGATCAGTTTTTAGCTCATCCTGCCCACTCTAATTTTATGCCGAATACACATCATCTGTTTACCCATAGTTGGGATAAAGCCTGGCATATATCCATTCCCTGTACTCTGGCTAATTCATCAGAAATATGCCCATGCCTCATTCAGATCGGATTTGTACCACGGGATGATCCAGGAGCACACAGATCTTATGCTGTGGAAGCTCAGCCTGCGTGCACCCTGTTGACAGAAATGGTATGTGACAGAAAGAATCTAGGAAGAAAGTAGAAAGTATAAAAGCTAGAGGAAAGCTGATGAGCAAAAAAGAATGAGATCTGACTTAAAAAGGAGAAAAAAAAAAAAAAAAAGCACGTGAAACAAAAGATGTGAAAACCATGCACAAAACTGCATGTAATGCAGATATGGTTACACATAGTACGAGATGTAAAGCATTGAGAATACGGATTAAAGGTAATTCAAGACTAGGCAGAAGGTCAATGCAAGCTTCTCGACTTGATAACGGAATTACTGGGTGAAAATCTGTGGCCTATTTTATGAAGACCAGGCCAAATAGAGTGAACCTTTCCGCTTTAATGTTGGTTGATCGTAAGTAATTGCAAGTCACTTTGGTGAAGCAGTCTGGATTGCACATATGGACTTGAATACATTTTTACTACAGCTCTGAACGTAAGGCTGTACAGCTGGAAACAAACAGGAAGAATGCACCGATAAAATGGGAGGACTCTATCTGGAGGAGATGAAGAAAATCTCATTAAAATCTAATGAAAGACAATTTGAGAGACTAAGGAGATAAAAAATACCACATGATCTCATTAAATTAGTAACTGAAAAACTCTTGAGAGCAGATTTAGACTTGACAGATTTCTAACTCCTTTCCTTCCTCTAGCTAAATGTCCTCCTCTTACAGGTGCAACTGCTTCATTTTGGGTGACAACGGCTGTACCCCTGCACGTAGATGTCCATCACAGCTAAAATGTCAGCTGGAATTCATTGTTGTGAAGGAGACCATGCTTGGATTTTGTTCTCTCCTTCTTCTGGCTGCTAGGGAAAGGGACAGGCATAAGGAAAGTGAGGGGAATCTCATCACCTGGTCTCTTGTTGCCTAATAAGCTTGCCAAAATTGAAACTATTTGGATTCTTCCTTCTTAGAAATTGGTGGGAAAGCAGCATTATTTAAAAACTGTAAAAGCAATCTCATCTATGCATAACTAGATGTCTTTCTATATGAAAAGATTAACAAAGTAATACGAGATTGCTCTTTTCTAACTGGCTAATTGACAAGAGGAGGTGTGTATTCGAGATCACAAAGTCTCTCCTACTTAGACATAGTACTGTAACCACACATTACCACTCTCTTCATTTACAGGACAACTGCCAGATACTTTCTCAAAAAGCATTCCTTTTTTCTCTCTCTCTCTCTGAGAAATAAGAACAGTTACTTAACAAAACAGAAGTAGAATGCAGGTTGGTCCAGAAGGGAGCTGGAGGCTAAATGAAAAGAGAAATTTAGCTGATATAACAAAAGTCCTTTAGAGCATGACTAAAACTGGTTGAAATTTGAAATCTCAATAATTTGGGGTATTCTGACAATTCAAATTTCATTATGGTTCAGAAAAATACTAGAAATGTCAAAAAGGGCACTTTCCTTGGAGGTCAAACAAAGACCCATCTTCCAAGGGCTTCACTGGCTCCTTACTTTTGAGACCCCAAGATTATACACACTGCAGGCTCTTCTCTCAAGACAAATCATCTGCCAAAAATAATTTCAGGTTTTTTGTGAATTAAAAAAAAAAGGTGTTACTGTGCAGAAATGCAATGAATGACACAGTTTAGCATTCACATAAACGGCAATAGAATTGTGCTCTAATTCAAAGAAAGTGGCAACAGCAAACTATCGGTTACAGCTCCACTTCTTAAAAACAGAAAAATGTCCTTGTAACTCTGTCCCTCAGCTTCATGAATTTGACACTCACTGTTATGGACAGTGAAAGAAAGTTTCTGCAGCTCATAACTGCAAGACACCAATCGGATCTTCATTCTCTGCATTTACCAAATGAAAAGGGTGTGAAATGAGCTTGTCAGCCTTTTAGTGATTAAAAACAAAGTTAATTGTAATGGAACACTAACCACAATTATGGTAATCAACTCTAAAATGAGAATGAATCCTCAATATTAGATTCAATTTTGTTAATGAGAAACCGGATTTAAGAACTGTTACTTGATTAACTAACCAAGAGATGTAAAGAAGCAGGGAAAGCCTGAACATAATATACCACTCAAATCCTTTTGGGAAAGGGTAAATACTATAATATCCAGTAGCACACAAAAGGAGCTGTGCTTTGCAGCCACCCACTAGTAAATACATTTGGGAAAGAATGCACACCAGCAAGGGAAGACATCCGATCAGGAGAAGCAAGAGAAGGCTGTATCTTGGAGCAAGCAAACAAAAGCAACATGATACAGGTGTCAAAAGGCCTTGGAGGGAGGAGGAAGGGTTCAAATTTAAGGGTTACAGGACACAGTTAATCTGCCTCTATAGTGGTACTCCTTTGAGGCACTGCAGGTACTGCCTTGCGTAAGCCAGTAATTTTCACAAAACTTCACAAACTTCACTTATTCCCAGACTGTGAACACAGATAACAGGGACCTCTGAAGCTGGGTGGCTAAACTCAAGCAATACTTGCTTTCCAGGCAGTGGCAAAGGGCCTGAAAGTGTAGGATTTTTTTTTTCCCCATCCCATACTTGGCATTTCAGCACAGCGAGCACCTAGGAAGGGCTGCCGATCATTGTGCCTTGGGCAAATCCTGTGAGAAAAGTGTTTATGCCAAACAGGTATGTCAACAACTGCCCATGCAGTGCACAATTAGGCTGGGTTGTCCTATTGTTCAGGAAAGATGTGTACATTGCTTTAACATAATAAATTATTACCTTATCTTTATTATTATGAAGGAAGCCATTGGGGACTATACCTGGGCTCACAATGCTCGCAGCTTTCAGCTTTGCGTTTCCTAATAGCACTGGTTGCATTAAAATCAAACAGATGAGCTCCATTTTGCAAGTAAGAAGCAGCAAAAAACAGTGGGACTCCCTGAAGAGTTGGAGGCAAACAAGGACGGGGACTCGTGGTGCTTCTCAACGCCACTGGTGGCTCTGCTGCCACCAGACCCAATGCCGCAGAGATCTCCGATGCAACTGCGGTGATGCCGGGAGAGCAAGTGCCCTGAGCCACGCGTGTGCCGAGCACCCGCTGGGGCCGCAGGACTGACCGTAGCCACCCGTACTCCCAGGGACATTGCCTGACTTGCCACTGTCTTTGTTGCATGCTGCTTCGTGGCACCACATGACCTGCTTAATTGGAATTCGTGATGACTTAGGTAGTGGCAATTTGGATTTGATTTCCGGCATTTATTTGTGAATTTTGTCTGAGTAGATGTGATCTCGATAAATGGCTTAATCTACAGTTTTCTTTCCATTTTTAATAGAAACCAGCCTCAATTTTCATACGTGTAATTTTTCTTGCAGAGTATCTCTTTGCCCACAGACCCCCCCTCCTCAAACAAGGGGCATAGGTCAGAAAAAACAGATGCTACATTATGATACAGAGACATCTGCAGATACAAATTTTCTTTGTTTGGCTTTTATGCTGGGGAACAAACCGTGCCTAGAGCTCTATAGTATGCAGACATCTAGTGGTTGGATAATATAGTGCAATTAAACATCTTTACAGGACACCTGTAAAAATTTTGTGCAGTCACATCATCATCTGAAGGCCAGATACCTTGGCTCCTGTTGAAAACAGATTCTTTGGCTCTGCAAGTCCTTTTTTCATTCATTATGGCCCTAGTCACGGGTATTTGGAGATGCTCTGGCCTCGTGTGTTTCCAGGATTTCATTTTAAATTGTGTGGAACTAGGGTGGTCAAAACATAAAATGCCTAGAAATCAGGAAGGTTCAAAACGCTGCAGCACATCTGCTAAATCACAGCCTATAATTTCACACTGAGACTCATGCACTTGGTAATCATTACTGGCTTCCCTGCCAAGAGCACACAGCTCCCAGGGTCTTTTGTGTTTGTTTTTTATTTGTCTCTTGAGTAAACATCTCCTTATCTATGTGAATTACTACATGTTTCTAAGCCATGAATAATTCTTTCCGCTACCTTTAGTTTGTTTTTTTTTTCGTTTTGCTCAGCCACACATACGATTATCCAGCTAAAGAGACCAAGCCTCTTTCTAATTATGATTCAGGATAATGAAATTCACTTCCAACTGACCTATAGTGCATCAAAAAAACCCTGGTATCTTCACAACATGAGGTTAAACACGCATTTTCCAGAACTGCTTTATACCTGCTATGCTATTCAAAATACTGCTGACATGGCGTATGTGTTGTATGTGTATACAACATATGCAGTTGTATGTGTTTCACTGACTTACCATAGCTTTCATCTGTTTCGTGCTCATCACTATCAGATGTTTACATGGGAGAAACTTCAGAAAGCACTGTTTGTAGTGTATATTTATATTAAAGCCTAAGGGAGGCAAAGATTTTATGTCTATGTAAGATCAAGATGGTTTTGTCTCCATCTCAAACACAAACATCACCTTAAATAATAAACACAAGAGTTGCTTATGCGCTTGAAGCTCCAGCCTTCTCAAGTACTTTACTTTTAAAAAGAACGGAGTTTGTGTTATGACCTTATTCCTTTATAGCTTTCTGGTGGCTGGGGTGGGCAGGAAGGTAACCCAACACAGGGAATGTGGTGAACAGGCAGGATTTGGGATAAGGACTGGTGCCCAAAGATGAGCAGCCAATTCCCTGGCACTGGTGGGAGATGGGCAGGAGAACAGCAGGCTCAGGGAACAAGGCTTGCTAGACGTGGTTTCTAATCACTGATTTGGGAGCTGGCTGTGAGTTAGTCAGCCGATTTTACCCAACCCACTTCCAACACAAGCAAGTTCAGATAGAAACAGAGAAGGAATATTTCCAACCACATCCCTGCTAGACAAGAGGACACAAGGAAGTTTCTTTATGCTGTTTTTGCTTTATGCTGTCTTTATGCTTTCTTTTTTGTTATTCAAGGCTTAAATAGCTCATTGTGTACTTTATAGGGCAAGTTCTTTTCAAGTTTATCTAAAATTTCCCCTTCTTATACCCCATCTTCAGTTGTTTGCCTGATATTTGGGGAGGATAAGGGCCTCTTTGGATCAAGATGGGGTCAGGCTCCGGGGAAGGCCAAGCAGAAATAAAGAGCTGCCACTGCCTCTGTACACAGCATGGTAAGAACAGTGGCGAGAAGGATTTGAAGACACTGGACACAAGGGCCACAAGAAATGACCCAGCACTGAAAAACAAACCTTGCAATGGAAGTCATCATCTCAGCAAATTTATCAGGGAGAGGACTGAAGAGGTGACCCGAGTACTGTGTCAATGCTGGGTTTTTAACTTTGCAAATAAGGTCATAACAAGTTGTCCTGGACAAGGACCACGTGTTGCAGGTCAATATGGAGAGTGTCTCTCTAACATGGCTGACTGCTGAGTCTTTTTCCTGTGCCTGGCAACATACCAGTCTGTGATCAGAGAGGAACCCTCACGTGATACAGGGGAGAATGCATTTGCAAAGTGAGTGTAAAGATAAGTTCATTAATACATCTGAAGTATTCAAACGAGTACTGTAAGAGAGAAAGCCCATGAGAAAACAAATTATTATGTCTTCAGAGCAAGTCTCGAACAGCATTCAGTGTAAAGGACCCGGGACTGAATAATGAATAATGGCAGAAAAGAGAAGGGAACAGGACTTCAACACATGTTCATTAAGCAAAAGGATAATTATCCAATCATACAAATACCAACAGTATATGTACAGTGCTGGTGAACTGATGTTAGGCACACAGTCTTCATACTGGAATTTATTAACTTTAATTAGAAGTTCTAAAATTCATTTTAAATTCTCCTTGTTTTAAAAAGAGTTTTTCTATGTATAATGTTCTAAAGATATGAATACACACACAGATGTGTGCTTACAATGACAGTTACAGTTTCATAAATAAATGTGCACATAAACACTTCCAAACACATCCTGCGTGGTCCAGCCTCAGGACATGGGGTGGATGGTTCTCCAGCTGCCTGACATTTCACAGGCAGCACTGGTGTGTAAAAGAAGAACACATCTCACAGCTAATTCCATGGCTCGTGATGCCACCATGAAATCCAGCCAAGGAGGAAAAGGCAGGCCAAAATTTGTCCTCTTTCCACAGTCCTCAAACCTAAGAGAGAGTTTTCCTCTTTTCCTCTGCAGCCATCATTCAGCATGGGGTTCCCTCATTTCTACAAGGAAGGAAGCTTCTCTTCATTCTCACTGCAGTTGATGTGACAAGCATGAAAGGATTAATTTGCACAAGACCATTACTGCACCAGTGCTGTGCCCACGAGTCAAACTCAATAAAGGCGAGTCTGAGCTTATGGCAGCTGCACCCTGGCAGGTTGTGGAGAATGCGGATGTGTATAACTTCTTGTGAAGCTCCCTGTGCATGGATCTCCCCCTTCTCGTTGGTTCTGCAGTCTCAGCAAAATTCAGCTGAAATTTCTCAGTAAAAATTTTTTCTTTATATTGCCCTGTTGTTAAGCACTTTTAACTCTTCTGCAATGGTAGCCTAATTACCGTCTGGGATTCAGGAACACCAATGAATCAACCTTTAGGAGACAGACAGGGATGCTGGCCAGGGAGCACTCTTACTTCCTCTTAGACTCAGTTTCTATACATGCCTGTTTCTATACACAGCTACCATACCATGCTTGCCACTGTAATGTCTGGGATCAAGACTATCCTTTAACCCACACCAGTTTATGCCTGGTCACCTCTCAGGTGTATTTTGGGAACAGGCCTAGTATTCATTATTGCTCCACCTATGCCATGATTTTCACACAAAGGAAACGTGGGAGCCAAGGCAGAAGGCAGCCGTAGGGAGGCATGGTGCTCTCTAAGAGGCTCTTCCAATCTGAACAAGCAGGAGCCCAGGATCACAGCCCAGGGTGCAAAGCACATCACACCATAGTCTAAAGTCAGGCTAAGACCTTAAAGCCTCTAAGTTTTCCTGGGAACTCCAGAAAACTACAAAGGAACCCAAAGAACATGTCACCTGCAGAGGGAAGATCATCAACAGCAGATGTCCTGCCCCAACTCACCTGCCTTCTCTCAAGAGCTGGATTTCTCCCTATTCCCAATACCTTCCTGAAGTTTACCAGAAGGCTGCAGATCCAGCTTTTGCCTCATGAGGCACATAGCTGCTTTTAAATATATGTCATTAATTTCATAGAATCATAGAATCATTTAGGTTGGAAAAGACCTTCAAGATCATCAAGTTCAACTCTCAACCACGCCCACTAAACCATGTCCTGAAGTACCCCGTCTAAGCGCTTTTTGAGTACCTCCAGGGATGGTGACTCAACCACTTCCCTGGGCAGCCTATTCCAGTATCTGACAATCCTCTCAGTAAAGAAATTTTTCCTAATATCTAACCTAAATCTCCCTTGCCGCAACTTGAGGCCATTTCCTCTCGTCC
>JANHGO010003957.1:0-25959 GCA_024606505.1 Aquila spilogaster | reverse complement strand
GAACTTTCTTCTTTTTTAATGTACAGAAAAGTACCAGATCTTCCATTCTGATTCTGAATAAATGTTCCTGTTGCTGAAGCTTTTAGCTGAAGGAAGCCATAAAAGATGAATAATTGCTAAAGGAGAAACAAGATAGAGGAAGTAAAAACCCAATGTGCAGAAGGAATCCATTTTCAAAAGGTCAACACCTTCAGTACAGGATTTAGCCTAAATTGTCTAATTCCATACTATTTTAGCTATCAGTAATTCCATAATACTGAAAAGACTGAAAAAGTGCACTGAAAGTGTCAGGCTTGTGTGGTTGGTTTAATTGCAAGTAGCACTGCCTCATGCTTACAGCAGGACAATGAGTGTCAGGAGGCTTTGGCTCTTTTGGACTTTGTTTAAACTCATCGAGACAAGTAATTTAACCTTAACTGTTTAAAAGTAATCATCCATGCGTTTGTCGTCTCTAGGTTGATTCACGTGTTCTACAGGCAGCTGCATACAGAGACTATTCAGAACCTATCTACAAGTATCACACATCCTTTTCCACTGATTCTAAGAAATGAGGATTTTTCAGCACCACGTCCTATTCCACTCCAGTTTTTCCAGCGATGTCCCTCTTCTTCATTATTTTCCAATTACAAGTGGGACTATCTTACATCCCAGTTTTCTTACTTGTTTGTATATTTCTACAGCCATTTATGATCTTTATATATTCAGTACTTCAAAAATCATTTATTTGCTTATGATCTGGAATCAGCTGAGGTGTTTCTTTTATTGACAAGTGCTATTTAAATATAAAGTGGCTAGAACCTCAGTCTATTACCCCAGACTGCTAAAATGTAGCACCTATTCCAAAAGTAATCTCTGTACTTCGGATTTTTCTAAAATGATGACATATGAAGTTGGTTTGGTATTAAGTTGCTTTTGGTGAGGGTACACAATTACATTTTTTTCAATTTTCTTAAATATAGAGTATGTAATTTGAGAAAAGGAAAGATTATGTGAATTGAAAAATACTTATTATAAACTCCATGTGCCTCAGTTTCTTCATTTATGAAACTCTTACAAAATTTTTTACATCTTTCTTATGGATTTGAGATTTGTGGATGAGCAGCACTGTGGTACCATCAAGTACCATTCAAGTAGCTTTTTTTTTGTATTTTTTTAAGATGCAAAAAACAGATTCTGGTTTTTCTCATGGAAAAATGTGCCGTCTTTTAGAAGAAGTGCACTTTAGCACGAGTTTTCTGTAGTTCTCATTGGCATTTTTAAATAATGCTTTTAAACTTTAAAGTGTGGAGCTGTTTCTCATGTAAGAATAGCAAAAAGAAACATCATGCTTTCATGCATGAAATATGACAATAATATCACAACATTGCCTATTGTAAGAAAAGACACATAGTAAACTGCTGTTAAAACGCAACTTCATTACAAGGAAATAACACTGACGCAAACAATTGTTAGACATCTAAATCTAGTCTAATGTCTATATCCCTGTTGCACCAAATAAGATTTTTTCTGTTTAATTAAAGAAGTTGTACAACAATGTTAATCAAACATCTCTGGAACAGGCTCATTACTGTAAGTCTGCACTGTCAGCAGGGGCCTCATCCTTCCCATTATGCTGGTTTGTCATTAAAGCCACTGTTGGTCACAAAGCCATGATCATTAGGTTAAAACTAATCCAGCTGCAAGAATTTCAAATGAAATATTTTCAGGCAGGTCAATATCACGATCTGATTTCTGATGCAACTGCACAAATGCTGGGTGCTGACACAAAAGGGTAGGTGGCAGCTGAAGATGTGAAGGATGGACAGGACTTACCCCTCTGTGTAGTCAGATCAATTCTTTTGAAGAGATTGTGAGACAGCGCCTATAACAGGGAGTGATAGTGACAGACTGCTGGAGGCTGCTTCTTCTACCTGTGGTAATTGTGCAGAAGAAGAGGAGTCTGTATACAGGGAAGAAGTGAGTGCAGAGCCGCAGATCTAACTGAAATTTTCTGTTGAGATCTTGAAATCACATTTGCTTCCTTTTTCCCCCTTTTCTTCTTCCTGCATGTTTCAGAGCTCATTTATTCCATTAGAAATGCGTTAAGCACAAGATTAAAATAAATGAAAAAATAGGGGGAATCTGTTTTCAGATACAGAAGTATCTCTAACTCACAGTGTTTCACTGATTGTTTTTCTTAGATTAAAAGTTCATATTTTGTGATAGTTTCTATGCTCTATTTCTGAAGTCCTTTCTCATTCAACTTTTATAAAGGATTTAATATCTGCAATAAATTATAGGGTTCTTTTTTTATATAATGTATGCTATCTGACAGCATAACAGAAGTATGATCTAAACTAGGCAAAATATAATCACTGTAGAATAATGAATGAAAATAATATGTTTATAAAAATGCAGAAATGATGCAATTGTTATTTCTTTCCTTTATGACTAAAGTTGTAAAATGATCTGCTCTCCTCCTTGAAAACTCCAATAACTATACCCAGTTCAGGATACTTGCAATATAGTTCATATATCTATTTTCTTTATGGTTAAAAAAAATACATATTGGAAAGTCAAATTTGCAGTTTTACAAATTCCACCACCCCTCCAACCCCTTTTCTTAATCAGCTGTTTCAGGCTGGAGAAAATATGTGGAGATGTTGGTTTTGTGTTCTCTGGAAAGCTGCCTTGCATCTCTACTGTAAAACATGATTCCCGTCTCTGAGAAGGAAGCAAACACACAAAGAGATTACTTTTGCATCTGCCATTTAGAACAATCTCTTCAAAGCTTATTAAGAGAGAATCCAGAAACCTGGGATAGCAAAATAAAAGAGAATGAAAACATTTAGTGCTGCAGGGAGAAGCATTCTGGCAAAAGATGGTGGCAGGATGCCCTCTATTCAGGCTGTGTGGGTTCTCTGTGCAGGAGGAGCAGTAGCAGCAGTAGGTCCTGCTGAGGTTGCCAGCAATGCTGAATGAGTAATTGGAGAGACTATCAATGATTTTAAGACAACAATTTCTAATATCTTTATCCTCTCACCAGTCTCCCACAGACTCCTGTTGCCCTCTGCCTGTGCTTTGGGGCTCTGATTCCTATTTTAAAACAGGCTCTCCCAAAAACACAGCAGGGAATTGTTAGGAATTAAGAGAATGAGTTGTAAATTACCTGGGATAGATCTGCCACCAGACAGGCAAAGTGGTCTGTAGCTGTCAGGGACAGAATGTACCTGGACAGACAGATGCCCCTGCCAACCTGTAGTACCCTGTGTATAACCCACCTGAATACCAGCAGCAGTGAATACACTCCCAGGCTGGGCAAAAAGCAAGGGTAGGGAAGGAAGAAAAGACTTCTACAGAAAGATATTCTCAAACTGCCAGCACTAAAAATAGCAATCCTAGAAACCTGAGCAAGGGCGATCCCATTTTGTTAAGGTCAGATGGGAAAGCAAAAGTGCCTATTAGAAGTGATAAGAGACAACCAAAGTATAGGAAAGATAACAGAAGCAAACAACAAATATCCAAGTCATCTAGACTTTGCCAGCACAGACCGGTGCTGAACCTGATAGTAGTTAACTTTAGGTTCAATATACTTCTTCCTGGAAGTTTTTCTGCAACAAAATAACAGATGCCCATGCAAAGCTCAGGGCTCTTAAAGCTTTCTTACAGTTACAGCCAGGTGATCTTGTGGTATGCACTATTCTCTGAAGAGAATAGCTGCTGCCTCAGCTAGAAAGTGCAAGGAAGTGAGACCCTACAGCAGCTTCTCCTTTCATGTGTGAAGAATCACAAGAATTAATTCTGGTTACAGTGGCCAGCCTACCTGGGGATGCTATTGTTATTCAAAACATATAGTCTGTGCCGTGCTTGAGTCACAAAATACAAATTTGCATTTCATTGATATCAGGATATGTTTTCTGTAGCTTTGAGGTAGCCTGGACAGCCTCATAGGACAGAGAGCTCCAGGACAGCAGAAGTGACATTCCCAGTGGGTTTTGGGTAGATCAACACATTTCTCTCTGATGTAGAAGTACTTGAACCAGAGAAGTTGAAAACAGTACTAGAAAGTATAAACATCTAATATTTCTGCCTAATGTCGTTTTACACACAAATGACAACATACAAAGTAATATCACAAAGAAAAAACAATACCTGAAATAGGATTTCAAAATGCCTGATAATTGCTGTTAAGCTATCCAAACACTATCCAAACACTTACATGAGTGTGCTTTGTTGTCATTTTAGTTTCTGCAACTGTCCAATACCTTACACGAGCATTTGAATGTGCACCAGTAAAAAAGCTAGTTGCAAAGAAAGACTTGATTCACACTGAGGAAATGTATACAGATATATATGATGAATTTACTCATATTACAGTAATACAGACCTGTTTATGGAGTACACAGGCATCCTTTTAAAAGAGCTCAGTAACTTTGGGCTAAACCTGAAAGTGTCTCAAGGGGATTCATTTCACAATTCAGTGTCTAAAGGTGGTATTCAGCCATGAGTTTCCAATAAACATAGGAAATTGAATGAGATCTCTAATAGTTTACAAGAAGTCAGTGACACAGTTTTATTATTGACCCTACCTCAAAACATCTGAGCTAACTTCAGGTTATGGTAATCTTCTGAATCTTGGAAATGGGGAGCATCTACAAAATGAGCCCTTCCTTGAAGTTCACCAGAGATTTCACTCCTGTGGACTGAGCAGTCATAATTCTGTTTTGTCCACAGTTTAAAGCCACAGGAAGTAGTGTCTCCGAAAGAGACAACTGTAATTTTTCTGGACAGTACTCACAGCTCCAGGTCCTATCCCTCTAGCTCCACCACTTTGCACAATTTGGAAAGTGTTTGTGAATGCCACATGGCGCACCTTGCAAAAATTTCAGGGCAACAGAACCTTCACCGAAATGGGTACTTTATGTTACAGACAAGGACAAAAGGTTAAGAGCAAAAGATGCAATTACAAGTGTGACTAAGCAGGTAGATTTATACTGAAGACAAACCTCAGGAAAAAGGAAAAGGTGGAGTGGGGGATGTTAGAAAGAATTAAGGAACAGCTGAGTGCTAAAAAATACACAGTATTAACAATCTCTAGCTGCAGTAGCAGCATTCATGTGCCAGAAACTCAGCTTCCTGTTATAGGACAAGTTGCTATAGAAACTTACAACTGGGAGCTAAATAAAGTAATTTCTATGCTAGTGTTGGTGTCTGTAACTTCAGCACCTGATGCTAACCAAATTGTGCTCAATAAACAAATTTAAAGTCTAAAAGCCTGCAATGAGTTTACAATGGTTTCTATACAACTGATTAATCTCAATTGATCTTGGCTTGGAACACAAGAGCATGAGAAATCATAGAAACAGAGAAAAGACTGCTCAAGACCCTGCTGAAGATATCTGCCACTGTTTTATTCTTATCTGATTTCCTCCTCCATCTGTGTATCTCTTTATTCTGCCTTAGCTTTTTTATTTTGAAAATATCTTTTTCAGTCCTCAGATTTCTGATCCTCTTTATATGAGGACTGCTCCGAAAGTAATGCCTCCTATTTTATTATGTTTGCCCATTACATTAGAGGCAGATGTTGGTGGTATGGCACAGAGACTGAATCTTCCCCCTCATATTCCTTTATATTTTGTTGCAATGTGACAGATAGCAGCAGAGGGGCACTCTGACAGAATGGCATCTGACATGGAAGTGTGTATGAAGCAAAGATGTGTCACTGAATTCCTCCCTGCAGAAAAAATGGCCCCCACTGACATTCATTGATGCTTCCTGAATGTTTATGGAGGTCAAATAGTGAATATTAGCATGACATGTAGAACAACAGTAGCTCACCTCCACTGATACAGATTCTTATGAGCATGGCATTCAGGCTCTTGTTGATCACTGGCAAAAATGCATGGTTAGTGGTGGTAAGTATGTTGACAAATCATGTTTTGTAGGTGAGAATTTGCTCTACCAAATAGTGTTATTGTGCTCTTTGTATCTGTACTAGTTTCCATGGAAATATATAGAAGGCATTACTTTTGGAGTGACCTATCTACACATTAATTCTGCAATTGCCTGAAGTTATTATTGTATTCCCTTCATATAACATTAAGCATTTATTTCAAGTTAAAAATGTTAGAAACAATGCTAACAGCCAAGGGGAAAATTCTTCCTAGTTCTGCAGTGCAGTCTCTCAGAGACAAGAAGTGAGGGGCAAGTTTGCAGACGCAGGCAGCACATACCATGGGAACTGTGAGAAATGCTTGTCTTCCACTGGGCATCTTGGACGTACTGTGGGTCGAGACATGGGAAGGTCTGGTGAATCAGCATGCCAGGGTATCAAGGGTTAGAAACGTCTTCTCTTTGGAAAGGAAGAATCATTATTATTACTATCATAGCACTTTCGCATTCTGACTGGGAAACAAAAGATCATCGCAAGTGTTTCAAAATGCAGAATCTATTTCTGCTTCACATTATCTGGAAGTCCTGGTACAATAAATGACATGAGTGCCATGAGTGGTCTTGTAGGACAGACTTAAAACTGCTTTGTCTTTGTTATGCATGAACCTCTCTGCAACATCTGAGTGTGATGATAAGAGCTGAAGCTATGAAGGGTTTCACAGAGCCATAGTTGTGACCTCTCTCCCTTTGGCAGCTTAGTCAAAACCTGTTTGTTCATCATCAAAGTACCCAAAGCAGACCATAAATAACACATGTGAAGGAGTGGGTTAAATGCTCGGAGTAGATGGTACTTCTAAGGGAAGGAAACAGGAGAGCCCAGCAGTGGTGGGAAGGTTTTCTCAATTCTCAGCAAAGCTGAGCACCAGCCAACACAATCTCATCCTTGGCAGAAGAGCTGAAAAGCATGCCTGGGCAAAGCAATGCTCAGGTAGCAGAAGACCACTTTACTTTTATGCACCATGTGGGGTAAGAACTAAGGGGAGGGAGAGGAGAGCAGGAATGGCAAGGCAGCCACTGCAGGAGGCTTATGGGCTGCCCAGGGCAGGCCGGTAGCTGGGCTGCTGGGAAAGAGACTGGGCCTGCTGGACTGCAGTGCCCAGCAGTTTGCTGTGAAGAGATTGGCAGCACATGTGGTCCATAGGCCTCGGGAAGGGGTGAAGCAAGAGCAGAGCCTAGAACAGTTTTGGCAGAATTGGCCTCAGAGAGATAGTTCTTACAAGGCCTGCCCAACATGCAGAGGATCCCTCCTGGCTTTGGCAGGCAGCACAGGCGGCTGGTGAGATTGAGCTGCCTGTGGCTACTGGGCAGCAGCAGGCAGGCAGGCAAAGCTACCAGCCAAGTCTGAGGGTAGCGGGCCCAGCTGCTATAAGTCTAGGTGGTGGAACTACTTAAAGGGCTGCATCAACTCCTTGATCAAGGAGATCTGGCTAGACAAGCGGAGAACGTGTGTGTTTTATCAGTGTTCATGCAAACCAAGGCAATCTGGGCATGAGGCCAAAGTCTCTGGCACAAACATGGTCAAAACAGCTAGACTTTGAAGTGCTTTTCTCAGTGGTCTTTTGTTCATCCAAATCTGGTTGGTAATACCAAATTCTAAAATTACTTGGTCCTCCAGATGAAGAGCTACACAGCCTATATCTTGTCAGAGGCAAAATCCGTGGAAGTGTATGCATATGCATCCCAAATATATATGTGTATGTGTGTGTATGTGTGTGTATATATACACACAAGGTCTGCTCTGAAAGTAATGCACCTTATTTTGTTATGTTGTTCTATGACATCAGAGGCAGATATTGGTGATATGGCAGTAGAGGTTGAACCTTCCCACCAGTACTCCATTACATTTTGTTTCTGTGCAGTAGATGGCAACAGAGCAAAAACTGCATCTGACAAGTGGATGTGAGCACAATGACATACTGGGTGGTGCGTTTCAGCAGTGGTGACAGTGACAGTGGGTCAAACATGCTGGTGCAGATCCTTACAAGCATGGCATGCAGGCTTTTGTTGATCACTGGCAAAAATGCACAGCTAGTGGTCGTGACCGTTGAAAAACAGTGTTTTGTAGGTGACAATTTGCTCTGTCAAATAGTGTTATTGTGCTCTTTATCTCTGTTGTAGTTTCCATGGAAGTAGATAGGAAGCATTACAGTCAGAGTGATCTACATGAGTGCATCTATCTATCTAACTATGGGCACTTGTTTGTAGTCTTTTAAGCATGGCAGGACAGTGGCTGCTCGGAACTGAATAGAGTCCTGCTGCTCATTCCAAGACCAGGGGTTAAGGAGATCATGCTGAAGTAAATGTAGTCTAGCCGAGCCCTTGGCACTTGCCTAACATAAAAGATGTGTTCACAACTCGTTGACTTGAGGAGACTTAGCCACAAGCTGATGTATTCACATATGCTTAAATGCTGTGTTGAATGAGAATGAGCTGAAATCCACACATGAATTTTAAGAACACATTTTCTGCTTCATTTCAGAGTTGCTTCCAGGTTTTTGGATGATAAAGGATCCCATAAGGAAAGGATCAGGAGGTATTATAAACTGTTTACTTCATGTATAGAGAGTCTTAAATTGGGGAAATCAAGATAAGAAGGTCAGGATCCTAGAATGGAGAAACCAGGGATCCTAAGTACTTAGTGTTGCTGGTGACAAGATGTAGGCTTCTCTAGGGAGATGTTCAGAGCAAGGAAGTTACTGGAAGGGTACCTGCAACACCCCTCTCACTTAATAGGGCAGGGTGAGCTCAGTAATTTTAGCCCCATAACTTGGACAGGCAAAGATACAAATCTACTCCCTCTTTCTGTAACAGAGGCAGTTTTTCACTCCCTGTAAAGAGTAAGTTGAAAATTGAGAAAACAATGTTCTTTCCTTGTTAAAGGAAGATGTATTTAGGTCCTCAAGGACACTTTGAGGGTCTTGCTTTTAATGAACCCTAATTTGTAAAATTGTTTTCATTTCAAGAATTGGCGATCAGTCTTTACAATGGTAAGTCTGTTTGCAGAAGTTTAGGAAAGCCTTGAGTGGATACTTAAGTACAGTGATATTGTTGCAAAGTTAAGTTCAACTGTTCCTACAAGTGGTACATTTTGTCCTGCTATTTCAAGAAAAAGTCCTGGTATAAACAATCTACACAGTAAGTGACACCTGAAATCCATACTTTCGTTTTGTCTTTTCTATACGTTCTGCAAGTAAGAATGCAAAAACCAGAAGAGCCACACTTCAATGCCCTGCAAGACTGGCAAGCAATGTTTGTAACCCACTTCCATTGCTTTTCTTCCCATCCTTTTTGTCCTTTATATCATTTCCTCATTCTGTCTCCACTTGCTGTAATGTCCCTGAATGAGTGAGAAACATTATGGCTTATTTCTTCTTTCAAAAAAAAAAATAAATCTCTGGGGAATTTAGGTTTATTTATTTATTTATTTATTTATTTATTTATTTATTTATTTATTTTGTGTGTGTGTGTGTGTTTTATTTTTTTTTTTATTTTTCTTCTTTACAACACTGCTTCACATTACCTAGGAGCAGCTGTAGATAATATGTATTTTAATTTCCACTCCTGACACATTAGTTCTGCCACTTGAAATGTCTGTGCTATAGAGCATCATATACTTCCCTGAGATGCTTCTCCCTCTGGCAGGATCTGAGCTTCCAAATACTCACACACCAGAGAGCTGCAAGCTGGTCTCTTCCCTGTCATCTATCTCAGGACCTATGCCAAGCCTTCTGGACTTTGTTCCAAACCTGAAGCTTTTTTCTGGTGAAGTTACAAGGAAAGACAGAAGCATTTCAGTTCCAAAGGTTCTGCTCAGACTGTAGTGATTTCCACACTAGCAGATCCCTATACTCAGAGTCTGACTGAGTCTGGTGAGCTCTGACTGAAATAGAGGGATTTTTTATGGACAAATCTTTTGAAGAAGGGATGGCCACGGGCACTTCATAGTGCCTAATTTTAGTCATGATTTTTTTTTTTTTAAGAAATAGACAAATTTTAACAGTTAATATTTGTCCATATGTAAAAAGAAGCTCTTTGTTTCTAATCTAAATAAAGTGAATAAAAAAGAAATCGTGATAATGCAAACTGTGGCCTGGAACTTGCTAGGACATACACACCCACTTAATTTTATATGCACCAAGGGTCATCACAGTGATTACTTACAGCATATTACATTTAGCATGTGCATAACTTTTTCCAGGATAAGTCCGTAATAGGTCATCTTTCAATACACAGAAAATTTAATGAGGGATCAAAACTTAAAATCCTAGATCTGAATGACTCTGGAATATAGAACTTCAAAACAAAAAACAAAGGGTCTGTAACTTACCAATAATATTCTCTCTCTACGCTTCAACAGAAAAGTCTAGCTAAACATTTTCATATTTGGTATTCTCAGTGTTATTTTTCACAGTTATACCTACGCATATTTCACTTTAAAGAAGCTACTGATTTTTAAAATAAGGAAATGGTATTTTAAGGACAAAATTTTGTTTATAAAACATATTTAGATTTTTAGTGGGAAGATGGTAGGAAGTTGTTAGCTGTTTGTGGGAAGAGTTTCTTGTGTTACATCATTTTTTTATTTTTGTTTCTTAGCCCCACATTTAGGAAAAAAACAGTGAGAAGAGAAAGGAACAGTAACTATTTATGAAAGAAATATATCTCTTCTTTAGTCCTTCTGTATGTTTGACCAAGCATGATATTTCTTCTTTTTAAATCTTAAACAGTATTTAATTCAGAAGAAACTTTTAACATTAATGAAAAATAATGATGAGAAAATGATTTATTTCAGAGGACTTTGTAAACACTTTATGCCTTTATGGGGCAAACTGGGCTAATACTTTCCATCTTTCACATGCCTGTGATGAGGTAACTGGCAGAGGCTGTTGAAGTGGGAAGTATTAGAGGCAAAGGTACAGTTGAGTTTGGGCTGGTGCTGAAGCTCTGGGCATTCAGAGTGGGCTGGGTGCTGGCTGGGTCAGGAGCAGTGCTAGTGAATGAAGGTGAGTCTGTCTGGGTTTCTTCTCTTGAGTTATATCATTAGTGAGTTGTTTTTTGTTTTCTCTTTCCTCTGGTGATTATCTGTACAGAGGGGCATTTGTAACACTTCTATTTTTTTATTTTTTAGAGAGCCTTATTAGTATGTTTCCTTTGGAAAGAGAATTCTTTCTTGTTGCACTATTCATAAGACAGATATCTGTATTTCTTTTTTCCGAGAAGAGTAACGTATCTGCTCAACTACTGTCTTCTTGGCTTCTGTTTTGAGTGACTTTTAAATCTCTCCCCACACACCTATTCCCTTTTTATCCTGCAATTTGATGGCATTAGGTGCTTGGGGATTTTGGGGAGGAGAGAGAAAAAAAAGAAATGAGAGATTACTTTCATTGTGGAAATGCCTTAGTACTGGAGAATGATGGCTGATGCTTTAAGACATGTAATTCTTCCAGTATAAAAATGCAATAACTGTCTTACAAAGAAATAAACAGATAACCATTGGAATCTGAATTTGTATTCATGAGTACCAAACCAGAAACTATTCTGTCTCTACTTAGCTCTAAAAATAAGGCTTACCTTGCTGAAAGTCAGTATCCCCTTCCTCCATTGACACAGGCTATATAGTACTGCAATGAGCAATGAGTTAATGCAACTGAGTATGACTCCAGGAAATTTAGACCTTTTGAAACCTTGTCAAGTCTTCTCTGACTATATTTTGATGCAGATCCATTGTGTCTGTTGAATGGACATACAAGTCTGCTTTCACAAAAACAAGTGTCTGGGGTTTAAATTTGTATTTAAATATGTTTTAAGTAAACATGAATAAATGAAATAAATAAACAGTAGTAAGATCTATCTTGCAAAAGGGCTTTATATAAAGCTAGTCTGGAGACTATTGAATCTGGAAATAAAAAAAAATCAGAAGATGTAAAAGTGATGGAAGATTTGAGGAAAAACTGAAAAGAATAATTTAGACAGAAATATGAGGGTGGAGAGATCTTCGAGAAAATCATTATACAGGAGTAAATTTTGTTGAGGAACCTCATCTGAGGTGGATGAAGGGACAATGGGGAGAAAGGAGGTAATTGTCCTAGCATGTGACTACAAGATCAGTGGAAAGAGTGGATGGGTTACTTAAAGGATTTAGAAGGCAACTGTGCGGGGTTGCTCAGGAGGCAAATACCTCAGTGAGAGTAGAAGGAACACAACTGGAGATAAAAGCCTGTGGTATTATGTGATGTTAATTATCATATAAAGGATATTTTCTTGTGATTGATTCAGTGAGCAAAGAAGCATGGGATAGAGTAACTCAAATTTATGTGTATTTATACAGAGAGTTGGCAGAGGAGTGTGTAAAGTCAAGAACAAAAATAGTACAACAAAGATTTAAGTGACTACCTGACTAGTACTTATGCAATTGTCAAGTATCATCATGGATCTGTTGGGAAAATCCATGTTTCTTGAAGGATCTAGATCTGCTGAGAACAACCAAAGTCCTGTTTTTACCAACTCAGTTGACCACCTGTTGTCAAATATGCCTGGTACCACACTTGTGGCTACTTACTATGAATGAACCAATACTGATCATACCTGATGATCAAAGCATTTGAATGCTCAGAGTTCTCAGTAAGCATACAAATGTGTCACAATCCTATGAAGCACAACAATTGATTAGGATACCTATTAATACAGTGAGTAAAACTGGCAAAAGGGGGAATTACAACTTTAGCAACCTTTGCAAGTATTTCCTAAAATCCTCATTTAAAACTGAGAATGAAAAACAGGTTGTAAAACCTCTGAAAGTTGAAGACCTATGTTTACAGTCAGGTACAGTAGTTTTCCTGAATACATAAAGGTCCGATACGTAAAGGTCTGTGTTTTACACAGTGCAATAATTTTCCTATGACCACCCAGGGTTTCCATTCACATGAAGAAGGTACATGGTATTGAAAAGTATATGATCTTAGAAAGGCCTATGGATAGCCCAGCTGATACGTTCATTTCCCTTTCAAGAGACCAAGGTTTGTCACTGACATTAGGGGAGTACTGGAGTGCAACAGCAAACATTCAGACAGGTTGCTGAAATGATTTGCTTCGCTAACCAAAATACAAAGGGACATCATATTTTATTTGTGTTATTATGACTCAGAAGGCTTTTTACAAACCAACAAAAGAGCAACAGAGTACAATGCATGCTGTTTCTTACAAAGTACAAGGCATGAAAGAATGTGCTTATGGAATTTTGAAGTCAGTTGTTGTGTTGCAGCTCCCCTAGCAGGGACCTTGAACAGGAAGCAGGAATGTGAAGCATGTTAAGTGCTCAGAAATACACCAAGTAAGGTATTCCAATTCCAATGCACTGTGGATGCTGATAGAGAGCATAAGATACCAAATGTTCATGCTCAAAAAGTGGCTTTCTCCTAAATGAAAGATTTTTGACAGAGCTGGGAATGTTCTGCCTCTTCTTACACACTTACAAGCCCTGTATGGCTTGTCAAGCTAATAAAGCCTCATTGAACTGAAACTGCTTTCTAATTATGTTGTGTGGCAATACCTGTGGAAACTCTTTGTTTTCAATAGAATTGCAGAGGTGGAACTGATTGGGAGTTAGTGAGGGACCTGGTAAACAATGCTCAAGGAAGGACAGGATTCAGCACCCCTGCTCCTGCATCAGTCATTTGCACAGAGCTAATAAGAACAAAATTCAGTAAAGCACTCAATGTGATATGAATGGCTATGCAACCCTGCTGAATATAAAGATGCTGTTGTACAGACAGCTGTCAGCATAGAAGTACATACTTGTATAGTCAAGTAAACTCAACACTTCTTCAAGAATGTTAGTAGTTTTGTCATCCAAAATCTGGGAAGAAAACTCTCTGACTCCAGTGTGGTGTTAGAAAGGTGACTTGACAAAACAAGTGCACACTCTCAGAGTTCAGGCTCTACATTTAAACAGTTAAGACATACATACGCAGTACATTGGCATACATATTCATTCTCTTCCAAGAAGTGATTAATATATGCTAATGTTCCTCTGGGTATGTGTGGCTGCATTTAGGGTGGTCGTACGTCTACTTACTTTATCCCTGTTTTTGCCCCCATCAATTTCATCACTGAGATTTTTGACTAACCTTTAGCTGTTTTTCCCCAATTTGTCGAATTTCCATTGCTTGTTAGGCCATAATGAGCAACATACAAAACAATATATGTGAAATCTGAGTACAGTGTCCTTGCACTTGGTAGGTGCAAAAGATAAAAGTAGCCTATTATGACTCCAGTGTTTCTTGTGAAGCAGAATTAAGAGAAAACAAGGCTGTTCGCACACCAAGCAAACAAGCAAAGATGAAATGGAAAGTTTTAGAATTAGCACTTTTTTTTTTTCTCTGAAATAGGATATTGGTCCTTAAACTAATATACTGATCCTATTGCTATACAAACCAGCCTATATCAGTTTCCTCCACTCACTTTTAAACATAGCTTTTATATCAGGGATTATTCTCCCATGACACTGCTTTAACAGCATAGATTGTGGAGCTGAGCTCTGTGGAGAGGCAGCCGGGTGTCCCGGTGCACAACAGGTTGGCCATGAGCCAACAGTGTGTCCTTGTGATCAGGAAGGCTGATGGTATCCTGGGGTACATTAAAAAAAGCATGGCCAGAAGGCCAAGGGAGGTTTTCCTCCCCCTCTACTCTGCCCTGGTGAGGACTCAGTTAGACTACTGTGTCCAGTTCTGGACTTCCCAGTTCAAAAAAGATAGGGATCTCCCGGGAGTCCAGCAGAGGGTCACAAAGATGATTAAGGGCCTGGAGCATCTCCCATATGAGATGGGCTGAGTAACCTGGGTCTGTTCAGCCTGGGGAAAAGAAGACTGAGAGGGGATCTGATAAATGTTTGTAAATATCTAGGAGGAGGTGGGAGGCAAATGGATGAGGCTCTTTTCAGAGGTGTGTAGTGATAGGACAAGGAGTAATGGCCTAAATCTTGAACACAGGAAGTTCTGGACTAACATGTGGAAGAACTTCTTTATGGTAAGGGTGATAGAGCCCTGGAACAGGTTGCCCAGGGAGGTTGTAGTGGCTCCTATATAATCAAGCCCTGGCTGGACGCCTACCTGCGTGACCCACTGCAGGCAACCTGCTTTAGCAGGGGGGATGGGCTCTATGATCTCCAGAGGTCCCTTCCAACCTCTCCAATTCTGTGACTGTGGTGGTTTCACCCTAATGGGGAACTTCACCATAACTCTCAAAGGAAGAGGAAAATATGATGGAAAAGGGCTTAAGGATTGAGATGAGGAGAGGGAGATTGTCCATTAATTATCATCATGAGCAAAACACACTCGGTATAGGTGGATAAATGTAATTTATTGCTTATGAGAACAGTCTCTCATCTAGCTACAAGTAAGCAGAAAACACCTTCCCACACCATCCACCCTCTTCTGTCTCTCCACCCGAGCAGCAGAGGGGAATGGGGGCTGCAGTCAGCCCATACCACGTTGTCCCTGCTGCTCCTTCACGCTCAGAACCCCCTCCACGTGGGGGCCCTCCAACGGAATGCCGTCCGTCCCGAACTGGTCCCACACGCCATTTCCCACAGGCTGCAGCTCTCCCAGCACCGCCCCAACACGCCCAGAATCTCCAGGCCGCTCCTGCAGGGGTATCCATGGGCCGTGCCTCCTCCAGACCTCACCCGCCGCCGCACCGCGGGCCGTTCCGTGGCTGCACGAGGAGCTCTGCTCCGTACGGTGCTCGCGGGCTGCAGGGGGACGACCCGCTCCTCCGTCGGTCTCCCCCGGGCTGCAGGGAGCTGCTGCTGTGCGCCCGGAGAGCCTCCTACCGCGCTGACCTCGGTGCCTGCGGGGCCGTTCCTCCCACATCTCGCACTCCTCTCTCCCAGCTGAGCCTGCACGGTATTTTCCGTTCCGTAAGTCCGCTCTCCCAGAGCGCACCCGGCGTCGCTCATGGCTCAGCTCCAGCAGCGGCGGGTCCCTGCTGGAGCAGCTCTTGCTCTGACGTGGGGCCTGCTCGCAGGGGCACCCCAGCAGCTCCCCAGCTATAAACACTTTGGCACATAAGTCCAGTACTTCATGACAGGTGAGATTTCTGTCCATGCAAGATGGAAGTCATTACCTCGTGCCTCTTTTGCATTTTCATTTGACTTATATCCCGGTTTATTTATTTATTTATTTTCCCCCTTTTAACATGATCTTATTGTCCGTCCCTGATGAACGCATTACCTTTTTCTACTGAAGGTGCAGCATGTTTGATGGCAGGTTTTGTGTAAAGAATGGCATGTTGTGGTAGCTTACAGAGTGATAGATAACAGCATATCAACAGATTTATCAAGTTTATCTGAATGCATATTTAAAAATGCCAAATGCTTTCAACTTGGTTTTGGCGAGTCTTTTGAATCTCATTAAAATGCAACCTTGAGGGAGTTTAGAGATCTGAAGCAGATGTAATTAGCTCTTTCTTTAAAGGAAATTTGCCCTTGCTGATAAAGTATGAGCCAAGATGATTATGATTCTTGCAGGGTTTAGTATATAGAAACTCTTAAAACCGTGAGTAGGTCTCTTTCCAGGTACACTTGAAAACAAAAAAAAATGATTGAGGATTTCCTCCTGATGTAGTGATGTAACTCTGACATCACAACAAAGAACGAATGTTTCTCATTACAAGTGAAATCACAGGTATGCAGACTCTCGCATTTCCATCCTAACAAATTGCTTGACCCACACACGACTGAAATCACAATACAGGGTGTGGAAATAGCACTTGTCTGCGTACATGACACAGGGTTGGAATTTGAAGTGTTTGCATGCTTTTCCCTTGCTAGCATTTTTCTGGTGCGAGATTAACATAAGCTGTAGTTGCCACTTGATATTCATGTCAAGTTAGCATACTCATCAGGGAGAGCTGGATTTTGCCTTCAGCTACAGGCAGCAAACTCCTTTTTTTCTTGAGATTCACCTCTAAATAGATGCTGAACTGGGACCAGGGAGTAGTGCGAGACATTCTGGGTACTTTATTCTAAACAGTTATTGCCAAGCTGAAATGTGCCAGCTGCAAGAAGCTGTTTCCAGGACTTTGCAAACCTCCCCCAGCCTGCTATTTCTGATAGCTCAGGCTGCAGCTTCCCACAGAAGCTGCAAATTCTCAGCCCAGCAGAAATAAATAGGGTGTCACACCATAGGTGTTGACTGAAGTGTGCTGGATCCACACTGTTATAACAGAGAAATTGTGTTTGGCACAATCCGTTAAGGGAAAGAAAATTCGGAAGTCTTTTGGGGAGGCTATTTTTCTTAAAATAAATAATAATAATAAAAAACCATGAAACTTATGCAGTCTTCATATATATTTTCACTCTCATTTGCTTCAGTGGGTCCACTGTTAGTGTTTCGCTCCTTAAATACTAAGTTTTTGTTCTGTTTTTAGAGACCTTTTTGAAGCAAGGCAGTACGAGTGTGCATACTACTTCAAATGTTTCATGTTGGCCAAAACCACACAAATCTGCTTCTGATCAAATGACAAAATGAACCTCATTTTTGGACCAACTGAAAAAAAGGATTGCATAGATTTTTGCCATAGCAGCTTTCAAGTGGTGCAGCTGATGTTTGCTTTTATCTTCCCATAGCTCTGCTGATTCTCTAGTGCTTCTGTGAGTTGTCTGGTGTGCTGGTATGGACTAAGTAAAGCTGTGTTATCAGTACATCAGTAATGGTATCCCCCTTTTCTTGAACAATGGCTGGTGCAACTTTTTGCTTCAGGCAGAGGTTATACGTTTGCCACTAGCTTTAGAAGAGCATTCTGCTAAAACAGAGCAAGAGTTTAAAAACGTAATACAGTCTTAGCTAAAATAGACTTATATTACTGAGATATTGCAGTGATAACATGCATCCTGAATGCACGTCTGTGGGGCAAAAAAGTAACTTTCCTGTAGTTCTCATCTTAAGCATGTGCATCTTGCTGTTTTTTTCTCATGAAACTCATTATTTGCACCACTATGGAGTTAGAAAAACGAGTAAAATGATTCTAGCAGAGACCAGTCAGAGTAGAATGAGCAGATTTTCCAAGTGTAAGAGATTGTCCTCCACTGATCTAATACTCTCTCTTATTCATTCTGTTCAGAGTTTTTTGTAATTTTGCCTCTCCCTCTGCTCTACCTGCAGTTATCATCTGCTGCTGAACGTTATCTTACTGAAAGCCTCACTGAGTGATGTTAACATAGAAGCCTTGTGTCTTCCATTGGTGTTGATTTTGTAACTTGATAAATCTAGGGTGACATTGGCCTTTAGCGGAGTTGTCTCTGTGTGACGTGAATCTTTGTTTGCTGGTTAGAGGAATGCTGATATCAACATAGTTAACACTACTTAACTCAAATGAATTTGAGTCACCTGTCTGCCACAGTTGTTTTTTTTTCCTGTCAATCATTTCCTAAAACAACAGTGTATTATTTCATAATATTTTCATTTATTCAAGCTATATGTCATGCAGTCTGTTATTTTGCTTTGATTGACTTGTGTTTAAATATCAAAAGGTAACACCTTGGAAGAAATCCATGTTTTCTGAAGAGGCTGATGGTGTGTTATTTTTTCATTGTGTACTAAAGACCTGTAGAAGAAGCCTTGAACTAGTTCCAAAGGTTCAGTGCATATATAAATATATGCATGCACTTATATGCATGTATCTGCACTGTCAATGCACAGTAATATGTGGCAGTACCTGCTTCAGCCCAGGAAGTATGGTAACAATGTTTGCATGGCATTGCACCTAGCCCAATAAGCTCTGCCTCCGAGCAGGGCTTTCTGCTTCCAGATCTAAAAGTATTTCAGCCACAGGCAATTTCATCAGCAAGCTATATTTTGCAGCCACTCAAAGGCACACAGTCTGTGTGTTATGGCACAGTTGTGCCTTGAGCTCTGAGGATCCCATGTCTAAAATGCCAGGCTGCTGTTGGATGTGTGCTATGCTGGAAATCATGATCCTGGGGGGATGCAGGCAGTCACTGTGTCGGTAGCCAAAGAAGCCTAGGAGAGAAAATACCAGAGAATGTAACCTCTTTGCAGGCAAACACAGTACAGCCCAGGCAAAATGCAAGGTTCTCTTTCACAAGGAGGAAAGCAGTGTGACCTGCCTATTTTAAGCCTGTTTGTCTCCAGATTATAATCATTCTTTCACAAAGTCACGAGGACAAGTTGTATTGATAGAAATAAGAGCAATCAGAACATTTGCAGGAGTTTACGGAAGTCTGAGGCATACTGTAATCATCTCCTCATGAATGCAAAGCCCTTTGGAGTCATTGCTGTCCATATCAGAAAGAAATGTTTCCATCTTTTTTTTTTTTATGCTGGAAACTCAGAATTCAAGTATTTCTTAAAATGTTAATTTAAAAAAAGAAAAAAAAAAGATGTAATAAGTACCACTTTTCCCATTTTGAGTTTCTGGAGGCAAATATACAAAAATTACCAAAGTATTTAAACTAGTAGTGGACTCATAGGTAGCTTGCTCAATTCTGTGTCATAGAAGAAGGGAGGATTGATGCTCTGTCTGCTTTGTGATGTTAGACAAAGCCTAAATGGGTAATACATGGAGTAACACAAGCCAAAAGGATCTTCTGACAAATTCCACAGCCAAAGCAAAGCCAGGAGGGTCCGCTCCATGATTGTCCCAGGCACAGAGGTGAGGCTCACTGGTCTGTATTTCCTGGGTCTTTCTTTCTCCCATTCTTGAAAACGAGTCATGTTTCCCTTTTTCCAGTTACTGGAGACTTCACCTGACAGCCTCAACTTTTCAAATATGACGGAGAGCAGCTCAGCAACCACGTCAGCCAGTTCCTTCAGGACCCTGGGATGCGTGTCATCTGGCCCTATAGACTTGTACGCATTCAGCCTCATGGAGTGGTCTCAGACTTGCTCTGCTTGTACAGTGGGAGGGATTTTGCTCCCTTAACTCTCACCTGGAGGTTCGGGGACATGAGAGGCATGGGAAGCCTGACTGCCAGTAAAGACCAAGGCAGAGAGTTCATTGAAGTACCTCAGCTTTCTACACGTCTGTTGAAGCCAGTTCTCCCTTCTCATTTATCAGATAGGGTACACTCTTCTTTGCCTGTCTCTTCTGACCAATGTACCTATGGAATCCCTTCTTATTATTTTCCACATCCCTCGCCAAATTCAATCCCATCTGCACCTTGATTTTCCTAATCCTATCTGTGCATGTCCGGATGGTATCCCTGTATTCTTCCCAGGCCACCCATTCCTGCTTCCACTGCCTGTACTTTTCCTTCTTTTCCCTCAGTTCTACCAGCAGGTCCTTGCTCAGCCATGCCAGTTTCCTGCCTTCTCGGCTTGATTTCTTGTGCTGGGGGATGGAGAATTCTTGTGCTTTCAGAGATGTGTTCTTAAAGAGCTGCCAGCGCTGTTCCATTCCTGTGTACCTGTGCTTTACTGTCCACGTGAAGAAAAGAATAGTTAAGGGCTTAATTTAAGAAGGTCAAAATAGTAAACAAATTTAAAAGGGTCAATGTACTTCAGAGTGTAAAACAATGTCAGACAGCGGAAAGATTGCTTTGATCCTAATTCTCCTCATCACATAAAGACGTCGGTCCTTCTTAGACTTCCCTGACACTAACAAAACAAGACAAGAGCTGACTTGTGAGACCTTGTTTTGCTGTTATAGACTCTGTCCTCTTCCAGCAGAGTATTTTAGTGTATCAGTGTATAAATGGCCCTTAGAGAGCTATAGCTCACAGTTGTGCTATTTGCTATATGCACAGCAGAACCAATTAGAAGTGATGAGTTTATTTAGTCGATTTGATTTGTCAATGTATGTTTTTTTTGGATTGTTTTATTCTCTCCCACCTGTGCTTTGCGGTACACAACTACTCTCCACACAAATGGCATAGCATCTAAATCAGAAATCTATTGTTTGTACTATGCAGTAAAAATATGTATATATATATATTAGATACAGTTTTGAAGCCCAGTTGTACAGATCCATTGAATACAATGGCAAATTCATTTAAAAAAAAAATTTGCCTTGCAAGAGAGGACTGTGTTGGTTGGGGAGCTTTTTGTTTGCTTGTTTTGTTGGTTGGTTATGTTTATTCTTTTCTTCAAGGAAACTGCTCTTATTTACTTTTTTTTTTAAAAATAAAAATAAAAAAGCTCCCAAATTTGTACAGTTAGCTAGCTGTGTAATCACAGGCATTGTTGAAATGTTTTTGGCCAACAAACAAATCCCATGCTGATTTCAAGGCAGGGTCAATTAAAACAAGTAAATGTTTTTTCTCTTTCTAGGGAAGCTTTTGCAACAGAAATGAAACAAATTATGTTCTACTCCAAAACATAAATGAACACCAACTACTGAAAATTTTCATTTGGGAACAAACAATTTATGGCATAGCATGGAAATGAATGGTTTATGTGTAATTCTTATATTGTAGTGTTCTACAACTAGTTCTAGTAGTCCAGTTAGCTTAATCACTCTTGATTTCAGAGAATCTTCTCATTTGTAGCAGTCCCTGTTAGGGCACAGCAGGCCCATGGCAATGAATACGAATATGGATTAAGAGTCATAACACAGAAAACTGTGGCTGACCTCTTTTATTTATTTTTCAGCGGGTACATTACAGCCCAATATACAACAGTGACAAATTTTGCGGTGTGTTTTCCTAACAACGCTCCTTTGCTGCATAGCCTTTTTTTTTAATTTGGGACATAATGCTTCCCTGGCACAACAGAAAGCTCGTTTAAACAGCACCATTCCCATATCTTCAGCAAAGATGGGGTAACTAATTTGCCATGAATGTGTACCAACAAACTCTGATGACAGTGATGGCAATGGGAGAGTATCTGAACTTCTTCTGAGGCAATACAGCTTCAAGTAGTGCTCTTACTATAGGACTCCATGGCTTGTCTGCTGGCGGGACAGATCAGTGAGTGGCTAGGTACCTTGGCCCACTCCCAAACTGTTTTCAAGCTGGACGTTTTTTTTTGTTTTGTTTGTTTGTTTGTTTTTCCCCTTCTGTTTTTCCTTCTCCTGTTAACTCAAATGTTAGTATGTATTTAAGGTATCTTATATAAAACTAATGAATAAAACTAATATGCATCTTAGTGGTGACTGCTCAACATCTGATGGGATGTGCTACTTCCTAAAAAGAAGGACTGGAGAGGAAGGGGAGAAATAAAGCTAATACTTCCAATACCACACCAAAAATGTGGAAGGAAAAATGGCTCTTTACCCCTCCAGAATTAATAGCAGACAGCTCTATCAATAATGACAAATACAGCAAATGTAGCAGTGATAAGATTAGTATATGAAAATAAATATTCATTGTGAATGTTAGTCATGAATGTTTGTATCACTGAGGTTATTTTTGTAATTTTTTGTTCTTTTGTAGTTATAATCAATTTTGAGGGATAGTATTTATAGATTTTCTCCCCATATCCAGATAATCAGTGCATAATATAGCATGATTGGATGTTTTATAACATGATGATACTTTTGAGGCTGTGAAGGGAAAGCTGCTAGTAATCCTATCACCAGGTTTTCCTTCATGTTGTTTTCCTGATTCATGGTATCCATCCTCCAGTCTTAACTTTCAGTTAACTGTCATCTGTCTTCTGACTGTTATCAGACTTAACTTTCCCTTGCAAGGCTGCAAAGTTGTGCCCTTTTTCATGACCTAATCTAAGAAACAGGAGAGTTCACATGAAGCTTCCAGCTCCAGAAGTAAGCAGCTTTGCTTTGGGTCAGTTCTCATTTGAAAACAAAAGTCTGTATAATGTTAAGAGGAGAGGAGAGGAGCTGCTCACATATCTGTGGATCGCAAACTGCAGTTGAGGTCCAGAAATGTTTACAAGAATGCCATCTTGAACTCAGCCTTTAGAAACATCACATACCCAGTCATTTCAGAAGTGAAGCTTAGACAGCAATTCAACTTGAAAATCTTCCTTTCTGAGCCTGACATGACAAACACAAGTGCACGTTGTGGGCTGCCACATGTGCACAGCAAAATGAGACCATTTCTTCAGTTTATGTAGGACAGAGAGCATTAGATGCTTATTGGTTTGTGCTCTTATTTTGGTTGCTGTCTGGTTAATGTGGACCCGTTGCCTACCCAAGAACAACAAAAAGGCTTAGCTTCCTTTATCCTCACCCTTCTGTAAACCTAACAAGGAGAAGGGTGTGCTAGATTGCATTGTCTTCTATGCAGCTACAATGACGTATTTGCTGGTGTCCAAGCAAGCCAGCCAATACAATCCTTAGATAGCCCTTGGTATGTTACAGTGCTATCTTTGGTGACAGAATTACAGATTCTGGTGGTTTTACTTCTGTTCTTGCTACAAACTCCTGAAGAGTTGAAAAAATTGGTTATCTTCTGGGGAAGGGAAAGAAGAAGGATAAAACTAGTCTGATAAGAATGGATGTTTACTAGTTGTTTGTGATATCTACTACTAGTTTGAGCTTCTAGGATAGTGAAATCAGTATACTATTATGAAACTGACTATTGGCTTTAGAAAAGTAAACCATGCAACTGTAAAATAAAATTGCATCATATCATAAAGCTGAGGATGTCAACTGGAGGAAATGAAAGTTAAACCCAAATGTTTATATTTGTCCTTAATTTTTAGGAAGAGAAAATCCATATATAAAATATTTGAGAGGTATCAGTAGTAAATAAACATTTTACTGTGCTTTGAGGAGCCCTGTAGCACAGATCTTTGTAATGGTTCATCTCATGCACCAAGTGAACAAGGACCAAACAGCCAAAGGCAAGGGGAACTTTAGAGGGAAAATAAGACACTTAAGGTTTGCGTGGCATCATCGGTACAATTATGTGGAATACTGCAGATGTTGAAACAGCATGTTTTATTGTTATTCTCCAAAAAGAGAAGAGGTTGTTTAAGGTCGTAATACAGAAAAAAATTTAAACCAGCTATGAACAGGGGTCTTATTTTCAGGATAGTCTTTAACAACAACAAAGGAAGTCTCAAGATGCATAATCAGTGCATTTAGAGCAAAAGACAGTAATAAAGGGAATCATAACAGAGTAATTTGGGGGGAGAAAGACTATGGCATCAGTTTAATTATGAATTACTTCACCTTAAGGGAATGTAAGGAAACAAAAGGTTCTTAAATGCATAGACCTCTTTTTTTTTTTTTAATTTCAATTGTAATAACATTATTTTTCTTTGGATGCGCTGGTTCAGCCAGCAGAAACCACTGTAGACTAGTTGCTGTTTGTTTTGCAGGACTCTACTCTGAAGTAGTGTACCATTTCTGTATTCTTTTAATATTCTTTTAGTATTTTGTGCCCCTGAAACTTCTGAGAGGGAAGCTTCAATTTGGAAGTGGTCAGCTGAAATATGCAGAACTCCCATTCTTTCACAGTTGATCTCCAAACATTCAGAGAAGCCTCTGTTCTTGCTCTTCACGTTCCTTCCCTATGTTCTGATCCCACATCCCTTTTGCATCCAACTCCTTTCCAGCTGCTGTTTCCATCACATAGCTCATACCTTCTCTTGCTGCTTTTAATGTCTTCCATATTTTTTCTTGTCCCTGCAAAATAATTAGTATTGTCCAAGTCAATTTCCTTTAAACTTCTTTTGTCAGCAAATGCCTGTACACCACTCAAAAAAAAAAAAAAAAAAGTTACCTATAAGTGTAACTAATCAGTGTAAACACATAATAAGGAATTCTAATTAGTTATATAATCTGAATAAATAGAATGAGCCCTTTCTTCCATTCTACCTTTTCTTCTGCCACTCAGCATGCTGCTGACTCTGAAATTGTTGGTATTTTTCAGAGCTAAAAGACAAAGCTGTGCTGGATGTTCAAATGCTTTATATCTTACAGTTTTTCATATAGCAAGGCTGACTATATGATATTCTGTTCTGAAAATGCTTGGCAGCTGTTTTGCATGAGAGTATCTAGCTGGAGAGAGTAACTAAAAACTATAACATTTGTCCTTCAAAAGTCCAGGCAGAACTATGGCAGTGTATGTACATAGTTAAGTAGTCAAGATGTGTGCACCATAGAATAATGATCTAATTGTGAAAAATGTTTGCCTCCAGGTGATGTAACAGGATAAAAAAAAATGAAAACTTTCTCACCTCATTTTATGCTAGATTTTTACTAGCACAAGGTGAGAACTCAATCAAACTGAGCAGTTCCCATTCAAGTTCTATGATCTGTTTGATAATCAGTTCACTTCCTAATCCTCACTGAGGTACCCAACAAGACTACAACAACGCACCTTTACTATTCTAATTTAAATGTCATTCTAATGTAATTTCAGAGCATAAATCCATAGCGTGCTTTCTTTGAGACCTTGCTAGCTCCTTTAGCACCTGTAGGTCTTTTCAGGAGAATTTATATGAGGACATTGGTGGAAACGATTTCTTTGTGCTGTTATGCCAAAAAGCAAAACAAAACAAAACACAAGGCAGTAGTGGCATTGACTGTGCTTCAGAACATAAAGGATACACGATCTCTAGATGCACAAATGCAAAGTGTTGCATTGTAGGAGATCAATGAATCAGTGATTGGATCTTTTCCTTTCCCTACAGAGACTGAGTTTACAGGAGATAATTAACATTATTGTGAGAAACAATTTAAAAACAAAAAGTTAAATGAATATTTATGAAATAAAACATATATTTTGTACAGTTCATGTTAAGACTTTTGCTTGTTTCTTTAGAAAACCTTTTAGAAAATTCTACTCAATTGCATGTTTGGAATGTTTCCGAAAATGTTATTTTTCAGGTCTTTCAGCAAGTAGAAGATCATATTAGTGCCAAGGGAGCAGTTGAAACCAATTGCTTTAGGCAATGTAAAAATACAAAATAAATGTCTGTCTTGATCCCAATGAGTGTTTAACTTATGTAGGAGTGGAATGTTAAAGAGAAAGGCAATGTAAGAGCAAAGTGAATACTCAGCTTCACTTGTTTTTTTTTTTTTTTTTTTTTTGTTTGTTTTTGTTTTTTTTTTAATTTTTTTGTTGGCCACCCAGAATGGCCATATAACTGGGTTGGT
>JANHGO010003956.1:0-25961 GCA_024606505.1 Aquila spilogaster | reverse complement strand
TAACTCTTTAACTCCCAGTTCTTTATATGATGTTATGATGTGGAACACCGATAACCAAAATTCATAAAGCCATGACAGCACTATTACTGAGTATTTATGTATTGTTATTGTCCAAATAATTCAGCCAATCTGGAGGATTGGAAGAGTATCATGTGACAAACTGCACATTTTAACAAAAAGTGATGCTGGATAACTGCAATATTTATCAAGACTAGTTCTGTTGAATGCTTATACTGAGTACGTTTTGACAAACTATTATACATAAACAAATAAAGCTCCAATACATCAGTTCACTTTTCTCTCATTCTTTATTTTGTTCTGACTTTTCCATGGAATGAAGCACCTCACTCTTAAATTTTCAAATATTTTCTTTGGTGGAGAAGAAAACTAACAAACCTGTATTTTAAAAATCTGTAGTCCATAGCCTGGAATTCTGCATCACAAGTTCCACTGGCATCTGGATGCTCTTCTCTTTTGAGAAATTCAGCTTGAAACATTGTTTGCATCATTGTCTGGCATTCTGTTTATGAGCTTTACTTTTGAACAGTAGATTAATTCAGTTCAACGCTCTGTGCCCTGCTTACACTACAACTACTTACATGTCTTATTTAATTAGAGTAATAACTACTTCAAACAAAACCTTTCTTCTACAGTGTCTACATATTCAATTTTGTAAACTAACGTGACAACTAGTTAGTATGAATGAAACCTGGAAATTTAGAACATGGAAAAGATTCTTTGAAGTTATTGGCATTTGAAGTTTTCGTGAGTTTTTTTGTTTCTTTTCTTTTCCTCTCCTGCTTAGACATTCAGAGTCATAGACCAATTTATATTTACAGGGATACCTGGAAGTTATGTTGTCCAGATTCCTGCTAAAATCTTCCATAGGTAATAGAGATAGTTGAAATTGTATCAGAAAATGTTAACATATGTTCAGGCTCATTTACCTCAGTATCCTGACCAGTAGCAAATGTTTAAGCATGGCCTGTAAGAAAAGAAAATTTACAATATTTCTCTACTTAATTCAGAAGAAGACTTCTTTTGTACAGTACAGTAAGTACTTTCTTCAGAATTTTTGACTGAAGAAGAGAAAAAAAATCTGGCATTTTCCAATCAGGACATCGGCAATTGCAATTAACATACTTCTATGATAAAGTCCTAGTAACTTTTTTTTTTTTTTAAGCATATATTAAGTTAACTCTCCACAGCAGATTCAGATATATCAACATTTAAACAGTACATACTTTTAAAATTTGTCTTTTTATGACACTCCCAATGCTACATACTTGAAAAAAGCATTTTCACTTTGAGTTCTGCTTAGGAGAAACAAGAGGCACTGCTCCTGAATGTGTGCACTCAGAAGAAAATAATAGGTCAAAATCTATTTTTAATACACACGCAGTTTGTGGCCTATTAGGATTCAAGCAGAGACAGGGCAAATAAATCCACAGAAGTAATGATATATATGAAACTATGCTCAGCTCAGAATGTCCCCCAAGTTGAAAATAGCTGAGTTTGGAGTACTATGAAAGGGGTGGGACACAATCTTTTTATGATTGTCCTATTTTGTATCTCCTCATGCACTGTTTTTCCCTTCAATGGAGGGATACCCCTGTACAGGGCAACCTGAAACTTTGTTATGCCTCTGCATGCTTATTCACAACTTATTACGAAGTAGGAAGATACTATGTGAAAATTATATGAACTGAAAGTGTTGTTTTTTTTTTTTTTATCACAGTATAATACTAGTTATTTTATGATTTAGATAATTTACTTTAAAGAGGAGAAATGTTCTATATCCTTCAAAATCCACATGATGTTGAAGTAGTCTTGACATACTTTCTGCTTTGAAGTAATTTGATAAAGGTGACAGACAAGGCTCAAGGCAGCTCAGCAGTGTTTAGATTAGTCACTGAGCCACTACTAAAGAATGGCTTTTGCTCATGCTCATTCAACTCAGCAGTTATCTCTTACTTGTCCTTTCTCATTCTTTCAACTGCTGTCCACTAAGCTAAACATGAGAACAAAGGTTTCAAGGACCAGCCATGGAAAGATTAGGATGGAGAAAAGTCAGGAGTGCTCACCAAACTCAGAAGCTGGAAACACAGATTGAGATTCCTTTTTGGGCTATATCACTCCTTTGCCCATACTGCATCTTAACTATCTTTGCCTTCGTGTTGAACTCATTTAAAATAGATTTCTCCAGTTCTCTTACCCACAATTAATTTACTGAGATCTACAAGTGTCCACTTTTGTGAAGTGGAAGGAAGTCTGCTCAGGTTCTTCGTCTCTCTGCTCTGAAGAATTCACTGGTATTTGAAAACTACAGCTTTCTAAAATGTATTTAGCATGCAGGCTTTATATTACAAATCTCAGCTATTTACTGCCTAAATCCACAGAAATTGGAAGAGAATGGAAGAAAAAGTAAATTTGTTATCTACGAATCAATTGTGTGATACAACGAAGAAATAGCAAGGCTATAGGTTTGATTTTCTAAGTTATTATAGGCCAGTGATGGTCATGTTTTCCTAGTATAAGTAACAAGGTATGTTTGAATTTAAGCTGTAACAAATACAGAACTTGACTTGCAAGGTGAAAGTTCTTTGATAATGGATTTTAATTGAACAGTAGTGTTTATGGCCACATACCTTAGAGCCATTAACTTCATCTCTGGTTGCTCTGAGTCTCCTTTGGATCTTTTGCCATTGCCTTTATGTCATGCTTTAGAAATATTGAATACAAGCTTTTACAGTTGGTAAAAAAAAATTCTTCTAAAATTTAAAAGCTTTGACATACCATTTTTTTTACTCTTTATCTTTCCGACAGATTAATTCATGTACGCACCCAATCTTTTATTTAGGAAGCAGTTAATGCCTGTCATTAATACTTCAGCTGCTATACTGTTTGGAAGCTGTGTTCTTAATGAGGTAGAGAACCACAGGAAGAGAGTATGTTACATTTAACACATCTGAATGTATTTTTGGAAAACTGCATTGCCACAGAGGCAAATCCACTGAGACTTATCTTTTAATAGGTGATTATGGCTGTGTGTTCCTCTTTTTTTTTTTGTGGGTGGCTAACATGACAACCTGAGGTCATTCTTGCTTGATGTCTACTGAACAGAAAAGGGACAATGATTTAAACACAAATTGACAACCAATACCATGTACTCTGTTCAAGTTGTCTCAAAATTGTTACATAAAATTAATGGATACTGTTCACCTGTTCACAGAGAAATTGTGTGGTGAATTGATCTTGACTGGCTGCCAGGTACCCAGCCAGCCACCCCACCACTCTTTCTTCTCCACAGAACAGGGAGAGAAAATAAGAAGGAAAAGCTGATGGGTTGAGATATACAGAGGGAGATCACTTACCAGTTACCAGCATGGATGAATAAATTCTACCTGACGAAAATTAATGTATTGTCCATTAAAATAAATATAGATAGTGAGAAAAAATATTTCCCTTCATACACATAACATTCACCCCACACTAAACCTAACCTCTCCAATCCTGACTCCTCCATCTCCTGCCCCTGAGCAGCTCAGGGTTCTGGAAATGGGGCTGGGATCAGTTGGCAGGGCTGTTTTTCCCCCTGTTGGCAGCTGCCAGCAGTGTTGTACCCTCCCTTACTGGGCTCTGCCCAGGGTGCCCATCTGTGGCTGCTGGGCCTGGCTGTGCCCTGCAGTGGGACTGCTGGAGCTGGCTGTGTCCAACACAGGCCAGCCCCACAGCCCTGGGATGACACCTGACATCCACATTCTATATAAGTGATAAATAGTAAAAGCTTACTGAGACCTTGCTGCATTTGAGCTTAAAATTGAACCTATATACAGTTCTACAAACTTTTGACATATCTTTAAGTATACAGTGAACTTCAGTATATGGTGAATTCTTCTGGTGAATTTAGTTAAAGATACAAAATTATGGAGCACAGTAATGTATCTGCTCTGATTTTCCAACAAGGAAATAAATATTGCTAATACTGTTTCTTGTCACAGGAAAGAAAGTGCTAGGCAAAGAAAAGTAATGTAAAAGTGAATGTACTTCAGCAATAGACTCAGAACTCACAGAATCGTAGGGATTAGAAGGGATCTCAAGAGATCACTGAGTCCAAACCCCTACTAAAGCAGGTACCCTACAATAGGTTGAAACTCCTTCATTCAGACAACTTTAAAGACTAAAAGCAGACATATCAAAGATGAACAGAATGTATTCTGATTCTTCAGGTAGGAGATAGTAACTTTTTTTCCTACTTGTTTCCATGAAATACCATGAAAACTCAAATTTGAACATAGAGTCTATTTGACGCATCTTGTGATTTTGAAAATAGGGAATCAAGCTGTGCAAGGGATGTGAAGGAGATGATTCTGACTACAACACCATATTAACGTCTAAATATATAGGTCACTCTGAAAGTAATGCCTCCTATTTATTTCCATGGAAACTGCAAAAGATACGAAGAGCACAATAGCACTGTTTGATAGAGCAAATTCTCAGCTACAAAATACTGTTTTTCAACATATCCATCAGTATTAACTATTTGTTTTCACTAGCCATGATCAAGAGCCTGCATGGATTGCCCAAAAACATCTGCACCAGCAGAGGTGACTCACTATTGTTGTCACCACTGCTGAAATGTACCACCCACTGCCTCAGTGTGCTCTCATCCACTGTTCGATCTCTGTAAACACTTATCAAGTGGCAGTGAATGTCAGTGGATGCCATTTTTTCTACATGGAGGAATTCAGTTCTACCCCTTTGCTTCGTACACACCTCCATGTCAGACATTGTTCCACCAGACTGCTCCTCTACCTCCTTCTGTCACATGGCAACAAAGTATACTGGAATATTGGTGGGAAAGTTCAACTTCTGCTGCAATACCACCAACAGCTGCCTCTAATGTCATGGACCAATGCAATAAAATAGGAGGCATTACTTTCAGAGCAATCCCCATACATTATGGAATGTCATTAATAACTGTAGAAAATATATGTAGGTAAAAATAATTTACACTCAAGCAAGCAGATTAAGAAGTTATTTTCTGAGCAATGATAAACATATTAAATCTTTGGACATGGCCTTCCAAACCTGTTTGCTTGTTGACCAGCTGTAGAAGTATCTGTGAATCTTTGCTTCACAAAGAAAGAGGAGGTAACACTACACTGACCTCTCACACAGCATAAGAATCTTTCTTATCACTCCATTTTGTTGATGACTACACATAAACACAGAAAAAAAAAAAGAAAAAGAAAAAAAAAGAACAACCAATGTATTAAGTAATTCTAACTTGTAGCATATTTGGGATAGTGCATGATAAGCCCAGGTGGCACACAATGAACAGGAGAAAACAGATGTCTTCTAAGCAAGAAAGATAGTAGCAGATGTATTATAGGAGTTACATAGTTGCTTTCTAGAGACCTCGAAAAGTATTTTAATCTGAAAAAAAATGCTGCTGTACATACAAAAGGTGTATACTCTCTGATCTTCCTGGCATAGTGTCAGGTCAATAGAATGTTCAAACTTCCTGGCTAATGTTAGATCAATAGAATATTCGTAATTATAAGAAATCTCTGTGTCTTTCCACTTTTAATATGGAAATCCAAAGTAGGAGAGAAAGAAAAGTCTGTAATATTGCTCATAGGAAATAAGTCTTGACAGTTTGGATGTTGGGAAAAGGTTCTTTAACAGAGGGTGGTCAGGCCCTGAAACAGACTCCCTAGGGCAGAGGTTATGGCCCCAAACTGCCGGAGTTGAAGGAGCATTTGGACAACATTCTCAGACTTAGGGTATGAATTTTGGGTAGTCCTGTGTGGAGCCAGGAGTTGGATTTGATGATCCGTGTGAGTCCCTTCCAACTTGGGATATTCTATGATTCCATGACTTTCTAAAGTCTTCATTTGCTCATGGCATAAGCAAATGTATATTTATTAGTAGATAACATGTAAAATGGGATTAAAATAAAGAGGCAAACACTTGCATTTACTTAAAAATTGTTTCCAAAAGGCCAAACAAGATATAGATCTTGCTTATTATAGTAATATAGTGACAACAACAGTAACTATAATGCATCAAATTATTTCCAACGGATTAAGCAAACAAATCATTTATATAGACTAAAGCAAGATAATCATTTATATATTTACTGTGCACAGTACAGCTGTAAATTGTGCAGAAATGCCTCGTAGCAAAAAGCGCATCACTTTTTCTAAATCTATAAAATGTTACTTGCAGGTTGAACAAAATGTATAAAGATTTGTGTTTTGAATCACAGCTTAAAAAAAAAAAAAGACAGAAATTCCAGCCTCACGTTAGGGGGAAGGTATGGAGGAACGCTGAGAATTCTGTAATATTTTGTTGTTTCTGGTAGTTCTGAATGGAGATATTTCATGTAAATATTGTCATTTATTTATATATATATATATTGCTATTTATTTCACAACGTTTTAAAAAGGCCTAGATCCTTATGATCCCAAAAACAGTAAACTTGGGTAAATTCAACTACTTAACAGGGAGTGAATAGAAGATAAGACAAAAAGTCATTGTGGACACATCTGCCAGATTGGAGAAGGTGATGAAGTCTTCATCAAATAAAAAAAAAATATCTCCAGTCATAAGTAGAATACCTTGATAATGAAGACAGCCTTAGGTGGCTCTTGCTTTCTGTGCCCACATCAACTGTGGTCACTTTGTGCTTTTAGTAGAGAAGGATATAAATACAAAATTACTTCTGCTCTTAAGAGACCTATGTCTCAATTAAATGTCTCTCTAGCATTGTAGTACCAGAGTACCAATACAACCCTAGGGTTTTTCTTTCTTTTTCTGAGTGATTCTGTCTTGTCTCATACTATTTGCTCTGCTACATCTAATAAACCTACTACTAAAAGAAAGAAAGAAAAAAAGATATTTTGAGATTCTGTGTTCAGAAACTATGAATCTACCTTCTGATTTCTATAAAATAATATATATATATATATAAATATTTCTATAAAGCAACTTCTCTTGATACTGATATTATTTCCAAAACCAAAGGTAAAGGTAGGAAAACTTTACTTGGTGCTTTTTTTTTTAAAAAAAAAAAAAAACTTCTGTCAATGTCCTTCAAACTACTCAACATTTTTTTTCTTATTTACACTTTTAAATTCTTTTATTTATTGTTTAGTTTTATTCTGCTGGCTGAGCTGAGCTATGTATTCACTGTCCTTGTGCTGGTCCGAGTAATTCAGGGATACATTCACACGTTCTATAATTAACTTAAGAGAGAAACATTTACATCGCTAAATGATGACAGCTGTTTATCTAAAACAAAAGCCACCTACTTTTCCTTACTCTGCTGAGGTCAACTCAGCTTTTCTGTTTTTTTGTTTTTTTGTTTTTTTTTTCAATAGCTGTGGTCCATTGTTTTCTAAGCTTTACAGACACATGACACTTGGTTATTCTCACTGAGCCATCCGAAGACTGACCCAGCTGAGGGTGTTTGTTCAGTGAATCACACTCCACCCCAAGAAAATGAAACACTTACATATGTATTTAGTTATTAGTAACAGATAGAATTGATAATTTGTCTAATCATGTTGTAATGATTAACTGAAGTTAAGTATAGTCTTGATTAGCATCAGAGGCCTACATTCCATCTCCATGGAAATTAATTAACTTTCCTAACACCCAAGTGATATGGAAATGTCATTATTTAGTAGAGAAACTGAAAAATGCTGAAGTTATATTGCCTTAATATCCTAATTTTTTTTTGTGCCTTTTTATTTTTTTTTTCACAACCAAACACTATTCTTGGAAAAACACACACACACACACACACGTACAGCAAAAGCAAACGATAAAAAACTAGAATTCGTAACAGTAACACACAGGGAAAATGGTGTTTTCCAACTACACAATAAATATTTTCGTTTAGGAAATGAAGGCAAGAGAGCCTTTTCTGTTGTTCAGGGGTGTGCAGTGGAATTGCCAGGTCACAGCCTGAACCAGTAAAGGAGCACCAAAGTGACCCGAGCAGGGAAGCCCAGATCCACCTGTCCTCTCTCTCTCCCTCTCGGTGGTGCTTCCAGGAGCATGTATGCACTCAGAGCCTTTGTTTGCTTTACAGGTGTGATTAATGTTCTCGGGAATATGTTAATAATGAAGAATGAAAAACAAGACCTATAGAAAGAGATCAAGAGGAATATCACAAAGATGAACAAGGACAAGAGCAAATGATGTCATGAAGAAGCAATAGAAGCAGGATATCCATGGGGGTAGCAGCTCTGCAGACAGAACTCGAGTTTTCCAACGTACTGACAAGTGGTAACTTCATACTGGGATACATTGGTAAGCATATAGCTATCTGGAGTTCAATGATTATTCCCCTTTTCTTAGCATACCTGAAACCACATCCGACATACTATGCTCAGTTTTTGTCCTCTTTCCTCAGAGAGAGTCCACCACAGGGCCCTGTACATGAAATGAAGAGCATAGCTTAGAAGGAATGGCTGAAAAAGCTGTATTTAACTGACAGAAAAATGGCTTTAGGAGAAGTATAAAGAAGAAAAAGTTGGACTTCTTGGGAGTTTGTGGCAGAAAGCAAGAAACAAAACTCACAATTTGCAGAAAGAGAAATTCTAGTTAGGTAGAGAAGAATTATCTTCACCATGAAAACAACTCAGCACTGGAACAGGCTGTTCAGAGAGGCCTATAGCATTTCCATCCTTACCAATTTTGAGAGTTCTCATGAATAAGACTCAGAGCAATTTGATCTAGCTTTGACTTTGCCCTGCTGTGAGTATGGGTTTGGGCACATTATCTCCAGCAGTACTTTCCAAACTCAGTTATTTTATGAAAATCTGATTAAAACTGGACAATGATCAAGTGGGAAGTAAGTTGATTTTTTTAATGAACTTTTCAAAAAATCCTAACCTGACTTTTTCACCAGTTGTATTTTTATTCATACTGCCAGAGAGAATAATTCAGAACCTCTTGCTTTAGTGGATTATACAAAATTCAGCAGACAGTCATGACCAAAAATAAAAAGCACTCCAGCCAGCCATGAATCCTTATTATCATGGAAGCTACAAAGCTATCTAAAGCTGAACTAAGGCTACCAAAGCTTCAAGAAGGGTTTACTTTTTTCATGCTCAGGATGATTTTCACCACAGATACACAACATTTTATTTGAATAACAAAGTCTATATCTCCAAGTAGTCAAGACAAGTTGATACGCCTTCCCCCTCTCAGATAAATAAACTAATCAATAATAATAATAATAAAAAACATACCTGAAAGGGGTATCAGAAAAAAAAAAAAGAGATACCTGAATTTCGGATTAACTAAATTTGGAAGTGGAATGAGGTTATCTGGAAGAAAGAATGCAATATTGTATTTTGTTTATGATTACAATAGTTTTCAGTGCCTTAACCTTCCTAATCCACAAGTATTGGACACACAGCAGTTCAGATAGTACTAGGTTTCATGGATTCTGGATGATGTAGAACAGCCAAGGAAAAAAAAAAAAGAAAACAACACAGATTTGGAAGAAACAGAGCTAGAGGCCCAAAAATTGACATTAAAGAATAACCTTAGATGTTAGGGAAAAATATGGAAAACTTAGAGCTCTCTGTAAACTATTGTCTAATACCAGCTTTCCTCATTTTCTTTGAGATGATAAGGACAAGAAGAAATGCTGCCTTTACCTCTCCCATTTTTTTTTTCTGTCTATCAAGGCTTACATAAGGGTAAAGGAACTCAAATCAATAACAAAAGAGTTTCTACCAACAACTGAGAAGACGAAAAATTTAGCCTTCTATTGGAAAGCATGATTTCTGATTCCCAGCATCTTTACAGGCATGGCTCAGAAAACTCTCAAAGCTTGTAAACTAGGAGGTAAGTGTTATTTTAGCTGTTTGAGTTTGGTAGTTGGACAAACTGGATTGTAAGAAAAAATGTTAATATATTTCTTGATTTCTTCCGTTTTCCTCCCCACAGTATGATGATTTTACAGTCTGAATCTCAAAGTGCCGATAATGTGGAATGTATAGGAATATAATTACTTCCTTTCTATCTTTTATCTTTTAAATAGCATTGCTGTATTCATACATTCTACTCCTCTACTGATTGATTGCATATTTTTCTTTTTTGTAATGATGAGGTATTTCTATTCTGTTTGTCTAAGAAGTTAAACTTTTGCATTATACAATCACAAAATCAAGAATTATCAAGGTTGGAAAGGATCTGTATCTGCACTGATATTGTTAGCAAAACATTAGTGTTTCAAAACAAGAATCCATTTCTCTTGAAATGAATGCTGTAATGAAAACAAACAAACAAAAACACAGGGCTAGTTTTATTTAGTGTTTAGTTTTCAGAATATTCACTTGTTTAAATCAGAGATATAGAAAATAGCACAGGGAAAAAGACAGCAGTACCCACTCCTGAGGTAAGATGGCATTATCATTGTCAAGATACAGCTTTATAGATGTGTTGATGTCAGCCAAGGCATTGGAGGCCGGGTAGCATCTTTCGGAGTTTCTTTTGGAGTTTCTTGGCAGGAGGACTAGCCAAAGGGTTGTGGTTACAGAGATTTTTTTTATTATTTAAAGCATTAGCCAGCTGCACAGCTTACCACTACTGTAATTCTAATGAATAGGTTGAACACAGCTCAGATTGGAGTCAAAGCTGTTTTTGATTACTTCGTTTCACATATTACACAAGAAATAGTTCATACATGTGTCAAGAATAATGTCCTTAAATATTCTATTAGTTTTAAAAATTTATCCAGTGTTGCAGAAATTGTTTCAGTTTCTTCTATATCCCATATAGCAAAAATACAGTTCACATTCTTTTGTTCCTTTGTAAACACCTAGGTACTGGAAAACACCTGTGATAAATAACTGCTAATGCCTTCTGAAATGTTTACGAAAGCAAGTTACATAAGTTCATTCTAAGTATTAAAAATATTATTGAAATGCTAAATCTTCATATTTTGCTGCATTTGGACAAATTTTAGGTATTACCTGAGAACCTAACCCAAAATTTAGACCAAATAAATGTGTTCACTGCACTTGATCTTGCTTCATGTTTTTTAAATCATTATCTCTTAAATGTAAAATTCTAAAATCCTGCCTCCAAACTGTATACATATAAATTAATTCTAAATGCATGTTATTTAAATATTAACTGTATATTTCAAATGAGCCTGTGATGTGTCTCATCAAGGTAATATTTGTCTGTGAAATATAGTCTAAGAACTGTAGCACTGGCTTCATTATCTGTAATACAAACCAACTGAATACTTAGAGAAAGAAGTCTGACACTGTCTTGAATGTCATCTTCAGCATTTCTATCTAAATTTCTGTCCAGATCAGTGTTTCAGATCTACATCACACCTTTCTTTACCGTTCAGGTACACTTGCAAGAAGAACACAACAGCTTTATATTTCACTTCATTACCCAATCAAACCCCAAGGTATCTCTACAATGTAGGTTTCATTTTATTTTCTTCAGTTGATTTCACTTGTCTGGGGAAATTTTTTAAATTTACAACAAACCCAGAGGGTTGTTTTGCTGAAAGATCACATCAAAGCTGAAAGTTCATACATAAAGTAACAATCATTTACCCTTTGAGCAGATAGCAATACAATAAAGGAATCTGATATAATGTTTCTGAATAGTGCCAGAAATTTTACATAATTTTAGAGATATACAATTATTTTGTATTTTTAAAGTTGCTGAAATTTCTTTTCCACGGCCTAATTTTTTTTTTTTTTTTTTTTTTTTGATAGCTGCAAGGCAGAAGCTACTCTTTAATGTGGGAGTAGGTGAAGGTCCTATTTCAACAGTTTTCCATGCTTCCAGGGCATTAAAACCTGAATCCTGTGAGAGAGATTCTCCTGGATTCACTAACTTTTCTGGTTATTTTACCATCTAACAGAATCCTCTGGCAACCATAGCAGCTGATGCATGAAAATCTCATGCTCAAAATGTCTTTAGTACATTTTATTTTCTTTGCCTACAATTTATGTTAAAGTAAGGAGGGGCAGCAAGGCTAACAAGCTCTCTAGCTGTAAGTGTTTTAAAGAATATCAATTTTTCCTGGACACTTAAAACACTTAAAAATCTCTAACATGCAATGATCCTAGAGCTTCATTAACTCATTCAGCACTGAAAAATTGAAGGCTTAGTATTCTCTATGAGTAACCTGAAAAACACAACTCTTCCCTTCAGGTCAACATCCGAAGCACCAACGTTTTTCCACATGCATTCACCAAAGAAAAACAGCTATACTTTCTCATTATAGTTAATTATAAATATAAAATAGCTATTAAAAAAATCTGCTACACTGCTTTTTAAACGATTATCATCCTTACTGCCACAATCTATCCATACAGGAATAGCTATACTGATTTGTATTAAACAAAAACAAACAAACAAAAAACCATACTTGTTTTATATTTCTTTATAGACTTGCTTAAACATTTAATTAAATATTTCAATAATAGAATACCTTTCCGTTCATTAATGCTAGTATAACTGTTTTTTATGTAGTAAATGAATACAAATCCAATATAGTGTATGTATTACTGTAATATACATTGAATCATCAGTATCTTCACATGCAGTTTTTGAAGCTGATTTGCAGAACTGTGACAGAAAGATTATTCACAGAAATGATTTATGGAAAAAATAGCTGTTGTTTGTCAATGATCACTGATCTCTTCCGTGAAATGAACAAAGTTTTACAGAGCCAAAAGATGGAAAAGAATCAGGAGACCTTAAAATATGTGTCAACACATTAGACAGCAAAAATTACTGTATCTATCATGCTTCATTGGTAAGGACTACATTTGCTCTAGTATTTTGCAAATACTGTCACTGGTATCAGCTCTGCTTAACAATTTCAGGATGATATTCAGATGTATTTTTTTTTTTTTTCTATAAACAACAAATCCTGTTATTGTAGACATGCACTTTGACATTGTGTTCTCTGTGAATGAGATAATTTCAGGTAGCTTGATGCATGAACACTTCTGTCCATTGAATGAAATGTTTTGGATGTTGTGGTCAGCTTGTTTGACGATACCAGAAATGAAACAAAGATATTGAAAATGAGACAAAGAGAAAACAAAACCAAACCAACCACCACCACCAACAGCAGCAACAACAAAACAGAAAAATGTAACAAACCAAAACAAAAAATATCCACAAAACAAAGAAACAATCAAACAAACAAACAAAAAAAACACAATAACATCAAAGATATCAAAGGGATGGTATTTTACACAGCATTACAAATAAACTATTTTGTATATATCTGACAGAAAGAAGGAGATTGTTTTCTGTTATTTTCTCAGAAGGCTACAATTTCAGAGTGGCACCCTGATGATCTGAGGTGGCTGAGGTATTAACACATCATATGATGAATAAGCTGTTACAGTGGTAAACTTGTTCTACTTGTCTTAAAATAATTGAATAGAGAAGGGAAGATATTTTAAACATACTGTATATATGAACGTAGGTTAGAGAAGTTAATGCTTGTATTGGAGAGATAATACCACACAATGATAATTCCTGAGATTCGCTGTAATACGTCCATCAACATATGTACAAAACAAGAATGTAGATGTAGATTCTGCACAGTATGTGTGCATTTAAGAGTGAACAAACAGTATTTATTTTTAGTTTATATAATGACTCTGATTTAACTGTTGTTCAGTGACCACCTACAGAATAATAACTTCTGTGATTCACCCAAAATAATTAACAAAATTTTTCCACATACTTCTCATTCTCTGATCTTTGATTACGTTTCATTAATGATAGCTTCAAAATACTTCGGACAAGTTATTAGTTCACTTAAGCCTCAAGCATTCTGAAATCCTTATGTATGTGTGCACACAGTTGCGCACACACACACACACACACACGCATAGACTCATACAATGAAGTAAACAACCAGTATCAGAGTGAATGTATTTAATTACTGAGTGGAATTCATCTGATAAAAGACATAAACTGAATCTCTATACTTGATGGTTTCTCACCAGTAGAAAAAATATATATATAACTGATAGGAATAATTTTCTTAGATTCAAAGGGTGCTGGGATGCTACCTCAGGTACCTTGGGTTTTCTCTAGTTCAGCATTTTGCACAAAGCAGGGCTAGCTGAGGTTTTTGCAGATTTCCTGCAACTTTGTCCAGCTGGGTTTTGAAAGCCTTGAAAAGGATAGAGGCTGTTTCTTTTCTGGGCAGTATTCTCCAATAAGTCATTGTCCACAGGGTAAAAAAATATTGTCTCTATATCAACTCAGAACAGCTTCTGCTCGGCTTCTCTATTAATTTTTCTTATTTCAGAACTGTGATGTTTCTAAAGTGATATTTTTTAAAGAACATGCTCTAAATATGTGTTTATATTATTAGTGCCAGCATTTGACTCAACAGTGACATGTGCACATCTCCCAAAGTATCTTTTTCCTTTTCAGTTTCTTTGGCTTCTGAGTATGTTTATAATGAAATGTTAGCAAATGATTAATATTTTAATGGAACAAAAAAATAGTTAAGTTAAATTTATGTTCATGAAAATCTTCACTCCAACTGTGCTCATATTTTTGGTAAATAGGAAAAGTGTCTGATTACAGTGAAAAATATATATTTTTGGGGGGGAGTTGTTAAGAACTAAACAATGAAAGTACTTCTGGAACTCTGAATATTAGAAAAGAAATTTAGAACACACAAAAAATGGAATACTTATAGGAGGTGTTTAAAATTATTCATATATTTTTGGTTTAGCAGCTTGCAGAATGAAAAGCATCAGATAACAGTCACATCTTTAAACGGAAGACTAAACTAAAGGTCACTCCTTATAGAACAGAATTTGTGAAGGTCAAATCTAGTATGAGAAAGGATTCCAAATAAAGTGAACCTTAGGCAAATATGAATGCTTCCATGGACATTTATTACAGAATATTAATAAAATGAGAAGCCAAATACTGAGCAACCTTTGAGGTTAGACTTTAACTGGCAAAATAATTTTATTATTCTCAAAAAAAAAAAAAAAAATTGAGAACCTCATTTTGTCTCACTTGGAAGAGTGACCAATATTTGTTTATATAATATTCCTATGAGAGAATTCTGTTTAGAATCATAGAATCGGAGAATCATTTGAGTTGGAAGGGACTTCTAGAGGTCATCTAATCCAACTGCCCTGCAAAGAGCAGGGACGTCTACAGCTAGATCTGATTGCTCAGAGCCTGGTCCAGCGTAGCCTCAAAATGTCTCAGTCCATTACATCTCTGGGCAATCTGTTCCCATGCTTCACTGCCATTACTATAAAAAACATTTTCCTTATACCCAGTCTAAATCTCCTTCTTTTAGTTGACACCACTTCCCCTTGTCTTATTACAACAGACCTTGTTAAAGAGTCTGACCCCTTCTTTCTTATAGCCCCCCTTTAAATATTGAAAGGCCACTATCAGATTGCCCCAGAGACTTCTCTTCTCCAGGCTGAACATGGCCAGCTCTCTCAGCCTGTCCTTGTAGGGGAGGTGCTCCATCATTTTTGTGGCCCTCCTATGGATGTGTTCTAACAAGTCCATGTCTCTCCTGTACTGAAGACTCCACATCTGGATGCAGTACTCCAGGTGTGGCTTTACCAGTGCAGAGTAGAGGGGCAGGATCACCTCCCTTGACCTGCTGGCCACACTTATTTTGATGCAGCCTAGGATACTGTTGGCTTTCTGAGCTGTAAGGTCACATTGCTGGCTCACATCCAGCTTGCCATTCTCCAGGGATCCCAACCACTTTTCAGCAGGGTTGTATTCTATCCCTCAGCTTGCACTGATAGTGCAGGTTGCCATAACACAGGTACAAGACTTTTCTCTTGGATTTGTTGAACCTCATGGAGTTCTTCTGGGCCCACTGCCCAAGCCTGGATGGTATTCTGTCCCTCTGGATGGAACACCATCTCTCAGATGTGTTGACTGCACCACATAGCTTGATGTCATTTGCTAACTGGCTGAGGGTGCATTTGATCCCATTGTTGATGTAATTGGTGAAGATAATAAGAGCACAGGTTCCAGTATCTACCCCTGAAGGACACTACTTGCCACTGATCTCCAGCCAGGCATTGAGTCATCAATGACCACTCTCTGGGTGCAGTTTTGCAACCAGTTCCTTGTCCATCAAACAGTTTTTCTGTCAAATCCACATCTTTCCAATTTGGAGAGAAGGATATTGTGGGGGACTGTGTCAAAGGCCTTACTGAAGATGAATGTTTAAGATTAACTCTTTAATTCAACCTATTTATGGGGGAAAAAAAAAAAGGTATTTGGAAGTAATATTTACTACAAAGCTGTCATAGTAATTTTTAATTTGAATTGCATGTAGATGTTCAATCTGTTTTCTTCATCATCAATACCAGACTTGTACTATGTTTCTCTGCTGACTGTGATACATTGCAGCAGTGGTATTGTAGCAGTACACAGTGCTTAAACTCCCTGCTGCAACATCTGTCACCACTTTAGGGCAACTTCGTAATCAATGTGGGCACCTACAAGGAACTAAGTGGTAGATTTCCACAGACATACAAGGAGCAATCTGAATTAACTAGTGAAAATTTCATCACACTTCTGTTTTGCATCTGCTTCACTTCCCTGAATTTTCAACTAACACTGTCTCCAATCTGACTTGTCACATGCAAAGACACAGCTGAGCATGTTTTATTTTTGCTAGGAGGTGACATCGACTAGAGGCAAAAGTGTTCTCTGTGACAGGGTAAGGTTTTGGAGGACAGTGCTATACTACCTTTCAGCAAAAATAGTAGTGGAAGTGGGTAGAAAAAGAGGGCAAGGCAACTGCTCAAAAACAAATATTCTGGGATGAGGAAGACTGGAATGACAGTGACAAGCCCAGGTAGATTACATCAGTTGTTCAAATTTGAGTATAAAACTTAATTACAGGTGAAAATCACTCACTTTTCAACTGATAGAAAATACATATTTTTTTTCAACAATAATTTCACAAGATGAATAATGAGAATTTTCATGGCCTAAGCATTAGATTTAGTCTTAAACTGAAACTTCTCAACCCTATTCTGAAGCTGATATTTGCCCTTCTCTGCTGCTCGCATATACTGTACACTTAAATAGGGATGATGATTGTATTTTAAGATCAGACTTCGCACAGGACATTAAACAGTTTGTTCAAATTTTTCATCTTGCACAAATTTAAAACTCTAACAAACATTATTCCACTGGGAGAGGCATAATGTTTAACAGACCTGCCTTTACTTGCTGTTTGAAACACAATTAATTTTTACTTGTCTTTTCTTCTTTTCTCCACTTTTATCACATGGCAATTATTTCTTCTTTTCCTCAGTTTTTCTGTTCCTTTAACTTAAGCATTTTATCAAACACTGTCCTTTTCTTTTCTCTTCTCAGTTCTATTTGTCACTGTTTTCTCCAGTGCTATATTTTGCATTCATGGAACATCAGTCTTTCATGCTGGTCCTACTGCTCTCTATTTTATGTTCCTTCCTCTATGCAGTCTCTTCCTGAATTTATTTTCTTTTAAAATACTATAACATTATATTTACTCCTATATCTGTCACAATCCACAGATAGAAAACTTGATTGTTTCCTTTTCATACTCACCATTTTCACTTCTTAATAGAAAATAATAGTGATGACATTCTGTTTCTTGACTTCAGGAGCAGAAACAAGAAGAATTTGGGGAATTCTTTGTTAGTTTGTTTTGTTTCTTGTATGTCCTGTCAGTGTCAGTGAAGAAAACAATTGGAAATGGGCTATACAAAGTAGAGAGAGAGAAAAATAGTGCTGAAGTAACTTCCAGGAAGCTGACAAGCAACCTTTCTGTACATATTGGCTAGCAGAATTAGTTTCAAGCCATTTGGGCCATGGACTGCTCCTTGACTCTTTCTCTTGAACCTACTTTCAGCTCTCTTTGACATTCATTTTACCATTACAAACCAACAGCTGTTCTCTGAGGTCATCAGAAGCAATTGAGGACAGTGCTTTTTGTGCTTTTTTTTTTTTTTTCTTGCTCTTATTTTGCTATTCAAGGTAGGAAAGGGTAGAAGTGGATTATTCAGAAACAATTTATTGTTTTCAAAACATATCAGGAATTAGAAATAAATCTGAACCTGAAAGTAAGCTTTCCCATTTGATTAACTTGATCTAAACCTTGCGTTGATCACAAGAACTCTAGACAAATAATGGAAACAAAAAAAAAAATAATAAAAAAAATAAAAACAAAAACAACAAACCATTAGTTGTACCTTGCTCATATAAACCTAACTAAATATTCTTTAGGCAGAAAAAAATGCAGGTGTTTTATGATAAAAAAAAATTACAGTTGATTTGAAGGAAAATGAGGATAGTTTTGTTTGTATGTACTCCAAAATTATTACTAACTATTACTGTCACATTGCCTAAACTTGTTCATGATTAGTACATTTTTGGCCAATTTTGTCCAAAGCAACAATATACTTGGCAATACATAAGCACAGCCCCATATGTGTCTATCCTGTCTCAAAAAATGCACAGCTTACCTAAATGGCTGATTGATATCTTATTACTCAGTCATTTTAACTAGACAGAAGTTGCATTTTCTTTGTATTTTGCCTGATGTGTAGTATATGTTAAAGTTTATTAAAAGCAAAATCTTCTATATATTTAGACAGATTTATTTTATTTTCCTATGTAATTTTCAACAATTTATGACTGAAAATCCCACTTGAAGTCCTTGATTTTCAAAAGCATATACACTGACTGGGAATTTCTTTATTCACCTATCATCATCCACATTATGCTGTGCATAAAAAGATTTTGTGTGCATGCACTATATTGCTACAATCTGTTTTTAAATTTAAGAATGTTTATTATATATGTAGATCTGAAAATTTATTGCAGGGATGACACTAAGATTTTTTCTTGTATGTATCAAGCTAATCCAAAATAGAATATGAAATAATTGGACCTAAAATGTCTTAGCACCTTTAAAATTCATGTTATGCCTGAATGTAGACAGTCTTATCGCTTTTCTGCACATATATATGTAAAACAGAAATAAAAGTATATACTTACCTTACAGTTGGATGATTCTTATATGCTTCTTTGTGTTTTGAACAAAATTTTTGACATTTATCTTTTTTTTTTTTTTAATTAATATTTTCTTTCAGGATTGATATTTTATTCAGATATGAGTTTGTATTATTATTTTAAATATATACATGTTAGCCAGTTACTAAACTGATCTATTTTTGAGTGCTGATATACTTTTGACATCCAGACCTGAGGCATACAGATGCTGATTTCCAGAATGAAATAATCTCTGGTATAATTATTTTAGTGCAGTATCTTTCCACTATTTGTTTTGTTACAGCTAAACAGAATTTTTGCTATTACAAATTCCTTTCCTGAGACATTGAATTTGTAAATTAAAGAACAGTCCATTGGAATCAAGATGATGTTTATACAGCACTGCTAGTACTTACATTATAAATGAAAGAAGCAATGATTAGCTGTTAATGAGTTAATCACACTTGGTCTATGATTTCATGCTTTGAGTAGCTAGTTAAGCTAAAAAGGATACAAAGGTAGATCTTGGACACTACATGCTATCTGAAATGGCTACAAAATAGGCACTCATTTTGTTGAGTGAGAAATGACTAAAAGTGATAACTAAAATAAAGAGATATTTAAATTCACCACAAAGTCATTGTATACTCGGTAACTTGAGGAAAGGGTTCGTCATCTCTCTCTCTTGGGTTGAACAGTCTGTGACACATTATATCTCATTTTATACTGTCTGGTTATAATCTAGTTGTAACTGAAATGTTAATTCCAAGCAGTCACCAACAGTAAGAAGTCATTTGCGGAGGAAGCACAGGGAGGAGTTCAGGTTACTGTGGTGACCTAATTATATTTCCATTTTCAATAAACTGATTGTTCTAATTTAATTGGGCCTTGTGTGATTTATAAGACCTGCATGCAGCCTTTAATGATCCTTGCATCAGACTCTAATGTCCCTGAATTCTTTGTTCTGATTTTCAGCCATATGTTGGCAAATTTGAATCTTCTGTCAGTTTGTCTCCCCTTTTACACACTTTCACTAAGCTCTAAGGCTGTGTCTATATTAGTAAATTAAATATTCTCAAGCAGTAAAATGTAATCAAACTGGTAACTATAATAGACTGATAAACCAAACCTTGATATGATTTTGGTATACACAAATTAGTGTTCTGCTGAAAAACATCTTGGTTTAGGCAAAGAGTTACAGTGTTCCAAGGGCAAACCTGAAGTATCATGATAGACAGCTTGCATTTGACTGACCTTTGTGGAAGTCAGAAGAGCACAGATGTAAGTCATTCTCTGCAGAGCACATCTTCGTCTATAATAGTTGTGATCTTACCCTCTCTAGTACTCTCTTGTCTTACATTCTTCACTCCTCCTCTCCTGGATCCAGGATCTAGGAGGCCCAGAGATGGGACTGGTCAGGTGATATTGGCATATGAAAAAAGTAAAATTATAAAGATACTGACACATTATTGTGCTGAATCCATCTCCGGGTAACTTTCTTCAACAAAGAATGATTGAAATTTTAGTAATTTTAGCTTTCAAAATATTGAAAACTATGTGGCTCTTGAAGGACTGACCAGAGACACTTTGTCTGCAGCTCCCTCTGATTTGGGATCTGTAAGCTTCCATTCATGTGACATAATTTCATTTAAAAGTTCAGAATAGCTGTTTTTTTTTTTTTTTTTTTTTTTTGTGTGTGGGTGTTTTTTTGTTTTGTTTTGTTTTTCTATTTAGTTGTTTTGCTTATTATTTATTTGTTTGATGTTGAGAGCTTATTGAATTGTTTACCCTTTTAGTTGCAACTCTCTACTTTTCCTGGCAAGGGACAAAAAGAAAATTGTCACTTATCACAGTGTGGGTTCTCATTGCAAAACAATTAGAATGGTATGCAGAAATTAATATTTGAAACAGCAAAGCTGTGTACTTAGTGTCTATAATACCTTTTAATGCCAAGTGTCAGGTCTTGCCCAGCAAATATTTTACTTTTAAAACTGTCAGCGACAGAAAAGCCATCAATTAGGAGTATTAATAAATTAGCTGAAATTTGCTGGTACATACTTTGATGAACATACTTAGCAAGTAATTTGACTGCTCTTACAGGCCTTGTACATACCAAAAACACAGACATAGATAATTGTTTATACAGGACTTAAACTTGTCTCAAAGAATGACATTTCTGCAACAGGCTAGGCAATGTTACAGTATACCCTTATTTCAGGCTGGAGAGAAAAGTAAGTCTAAACTGATATTTCAGTTCATGTGATAGTTATTAAATTTAGCCCTAAGTAGCCAAGTTTGCAGATGCAATTCAACCATGAAAACATGGAAAATCTGTCGATTTTCATTCTGCATGAACTTGACTTCTAATGTATGGAACTAATATTTGTTGCTCTTGCTTTTTGTTTGGAGATGAGATTATTTGGTTCTGAATGAAGTTCTGAAGTTCCAGTAGTTACCCACGATGCTGGATCTGAGTTTATTTTCATCATAGAACCACACTTCTAGAAAATGGCTAGTGTTAGAAGAGTACTGTTGAAATTTTCTAGTCCAACCCTCACAGCAAAAATAGCTTTTTCTTATGTTTTCATATAATTTCTTTTATTTCCAGACTCTCTCTAGGGTCTAGACTCACAAGGAGCAGTCTTAGAAGCAAAGACTGAAGGAAAGAAGGTGATCAGTAATTTTGCCTTCTCCGCATCCCCTGATATCAGGATGCAACCACATTTAGCAATGGCTGCACATTTTCCCCTTGGCCTTCCTCATTCATCCCTGCAACATTTCTGTATTCCTCTCAACTGGCCAGACCCTTTTCCACATTCCATATTCTTTCTTCTTCCATTTGAGCTTTTCCATGATCTCCTAGCTTATCTGTGAAAGTCTCCTGACTCCTTTGCCTGATTTCTTATGCTTAGGGATACACCAATCTTGAGCTTGGAGGAAGAAAAGGAGTGCAAGAGTGAACTCCGCTACTTAGAGTCTGTGGATGCAATAGGTACTACTCTGCCTCTTGGATATGGGACTTGATGTTACCATGTTGCAAGAGAAAATTTGTCTTCTTCTCTGGCCAAATGGGAAGTTTGAGCCTTATTCAATGTGGCAATGTAATAATCAGAGGTGGTGGTTTGTCTGGGTTATGGAAAATCCAGAAAGATCACTCCTTTCCTGTCCAAAAAGACAGTGTACATCACTTTACCTGCTGAGGGCTGCATCTTGAACTTTTTTCTTTGATGGAGTATTCACATCGCCACTATATGGACTTCTATTTTGACTCTGGCTTGCAGTGGTGACACCATGTCTTGTCACTGGTAGTACTGAGATCCAGGAAACTGTCACCTTCAGCCTTGTATTCATTCAATAGGTCCTGACAAACATGTGTATGATGTTCTTTCTGTTCCTATGTGAGTATTCATGGGATCCACCTGCCACTAACTGTGATACTCCAGCATTGCCACCATCATTTTCCATCATCTCCATTGATGCCAATATTCAGTTCAGTTCACTAGTTGTAATCCACTGATTCACATGGATGAGCTGATCAAGATTCTCTTCATTTCATGGTGTGACAACTATACATGGTCATATGGAATGTGACTTGTCTTTCATGTCACTGTTGCCACTGCTGAAACATACCACCCACCACCTCACTGTGGTCACATACACTGTTTGGTCTCCATAAATATTCAGAAAGTGTCAATGAATGTCAGTGGGTACAATTTTTTCTGCATAGAGGAATTCAATTCCATACCTTTATTTTATTTGCACTTCCATGTCAGATGCCATTTTGTTAGACTGCTCTTCTGCTACCATCTGTCACATGGCAACTAAATGTAATGGAATATTGGCAGGAAGGTTCAAACTCTACTGCCACACCATCAACATCCACACCTGACTTTGTGAGCCAACATAATAAAATAGGAAGTATCATGTATGTTGCTGCGGAACAGCGACCTGCACTGATCAAAACAGCAAACCAGTTAGGCCAACCCACCCATACATACTGTGACCTCCTGCCACGGGGACATGCGGGATGAACACATGGTGTCTAGCGCCGAATGTCAAATTTATTACTACACAACGAAGCCTTATATACCCATACACCCGACCACCCCCGGATACCCGTAACCCGTATTTCCATCCATCTGTCAACCCCTGGTGCGTGCAAGCACTACCCACATGACCCATGTGTCCCGCCCAAGTGTCTGCCCCTCTGGTTCACATAGGCACCACCCAACCACGCTAGCCACAACCCACAATGTAGGCAGAAATCTTACATAAAAACAAACAGCCATAACAATAATACAATATCATATATCTTAACTTACACAATTGAAATATGCATTAGAATTTGCCTAATAAATAAAATAACTACTGTATGGAACTTACAATTTAGTGTGGGGGGCAAAAGCTACATCAGTGGGAAGAAATAAGCTTACTTGAAGAAGATGATTTTCTCAATGGAAGAACTGAAATATTTAATGGGGAAAGTAAACACAGTATATGCTCCTACGTGCTTACTTGATAAATAAAATACAGTTGAAAGCATTGATATGTACAGTCTGTTTAGAATACTGACTATTGGATTTTTTAAAATATGATTATTAAGAAATATATATAGAGAGAGATAAATATGATAAAAATATAAGAGAATGAACAAGCTTGTCAAGTAACTTTTCCACTACACACTCTCCATAGCATTCTTGGCATTTATTATGGAACAATTTGGTATTTTTTTCAGAGTGGAGGAGGGCTTTAAAATATTAACTACTATTATTATACTTTTTGAATTCTTACTGTATAATCACATTCAAAATTTATTAAACAAATCAACAATAAGGTTTCGCCAGTTTACTGAGTCAATCATCTGTAGATTGAACAGAGGAAATGTTGGTTTCTTTTTATTTTAAACTTAATGGAGAAATGATATTCAACTGATTGATTCAACTAAAGAAAGCGGTACCCTGTTAGGGTGATCAAGAGACTGTATACCACATTCTTATTCTAATCTGAAAAAAAATTCTAGAAATATTCTAAATAAATAAATAAACTGTTATATTGACTATAAATAAATGACACTAGCATATTGAGAGGGAAAATTATTGCTGCTTGATTTTAAAATCCTGGAGTGTATTATGAATGCCTTACACTTACCTGTAATATTAATAATAATGTATCCATAAATTAAGAGGTCAGTTAAAACTTCAGACTATGCTCATAAGCAGAGAAAATTGATTTTAAACAGAGAGATTTCCCCAGTAATTTTAAGGGATCTCTTCTATTTTCTGTGTGACTATTAGCCCTCTTTGATCCTTTTTGTTTTTCCTCAGGGTACATGTTCTTACTTTCTTCTTCTGGACTCATTCTTTGGATGCCCTTCAATTTATGTTTGCTTCTTTTTAACTTACACATTGTCATCACTTTTTTCAAACATTGCTTATCACTGCTTTGTTGATTCCTGCCATCGGTGGGATCTTTCACTGGAAGAAAAGCTTTGGTAATGATTTAACAGCATGGTATTAAAGGAGACAAATGAGTAGACTGCACACTTTTACTCCTTTTCTGAGACTTTCTTGACCTACCAGAGCATAATTTGCATTATGCTAGTGAATTAAAAAAAAAGGGGGAGAAATTAAGTAGCTTCTTGTCTTTTTTTTTCACTTTTGAGAGCAAATTCTACTCTTTGAAATTTCTTTTCTACACATATGGAGTTTGTAAAATGTGAATGTTTATAAAAATGTTCTGATCAAGAAAATAAGAGAAATGTTGAGCAATCTGTTCCTCTAACTTGAAATGAGTGTGTGCTGAAGCTCTCACATTTGGAATTCTGACCCACTTCACAGCAAAGAAAGCCTCACTTGTATTCATTTCTAACAAGTCTAATCTTGGTCTAGCATACATTGTCATAATTAAATGGACCAAAACAGTCTGAGAACTGTAACTCATTGTACTCAACTAAATGATCAGAGGAAAGCAGGACACAAGATTGAGTAATGATAAAAATATTATCCAGTGAGCCCTTATCCAAAGTTTAACTTAAATGAACATCTTTGATCATACCTTTTTTCCTTTTTATAAAGTTTTCTAGATAACATTTATTTATTTTCACTATTTTCCCCACTGTCTTGTCTTGTTATTGATTTATATTGCATGTAGTCACACATCTGTATAATGACATTTTTCTGAGTACTTTGATATTTATAAAATTAATGCCCTATTTACAGAGATATTAATTTGAGGACATAAATACTAGAATAATTAAGATCATATGTCCCTGATCAAATCACAGAGCAGTAATCAGGTCTTGATAATGACTGTTTAAATGGTCAAGCTCTTTCAGCTAGAGATTATAGTATAACTTTTATTTCTCTTTGTCAGGAAAAAGTGAAGATTTTTATAAATTATTATGTAAAAAAAAGTGAAAAATTGAAATACTGCATTAATGTAACTTGAAATTTCTCATAAATTCTCCATCCTGAAGTGCATGAGAGCATACTTATGAGAAAATGTGATTGATTTGGTTGTTACTTTTTTTTTACATATTTTTATACATATTTTGGGTTTTGAGTGGAATTTTGAATTGTTACATATATATATGTAGAATGCATCACCAAATTAAACATTAGGTAGAAGTACTTCACCAAGCAAAATATGAAGAACAATTAATAATTGTGGTTACAAATTGCTTTTTTTTTTTTTTTGTAAATTACTGAGATAATCACTTTTGACAAAACTAAATGCAGCCTCTATTGAAAGCCCCTTAGAAGTCTGTGCATACAGAATACATACAATATTACATTGCTTGTAAGCTTTTTTTTTTTTTTTTTTTTTTTAATAAGGTTTTAAAAATTATATCTTATTAGGAATTATGCAGATAAATTTAA
>JANHGO010003955.1:0-25962 GCA_024606505.1 Aquila spilogaster | reverse complement strand
GCTTCCAAGCATGCCGACTGTGTTGTTAAGGACAATTCCATTTCTGTTCCTGGGCCCAAACTCCTTCACACAACTGATTTCACTCTGGTTGCTGCACTTGTCTTTGCTAGTGTTATTTAGGGAAACAAAACAAAACAAAACAAAACAAAACCGAAGCACACAACAAAAACAAAGATCCAGCAACATTTGAATTGTAGCCTTAGCACCACAAAAAAAGCTGCCATGTGTATTTTTTGAAGCATTTTAAATTTTGAATGGTGTATTTGGAAATACAATTATTGAGTTCTCAGGGCACAATCTAAAACAAAATTGTTTCTGATGTGCTTCATTCCGTTGTTTTGAAATAACCCAGATTGTGGGTAGAAAAAAAAATGACGCGTGTAAGGTTTTAGAAAACTATTTTTAGGTGAATCATGTTTAGTCATTCTCGCCCAGGAAAAACCTGAGAGAGATGCATGGAGCTAAAATATAAATGGCAGAAAAATCTGTGTAATGTATATACGTACAGAGAAAAGAGAATGCAGAATATGTGGCCTCCGAGGAGCACTTGGCCATTTTTGCTTTTTTTTTAATCAGGAAAATGTATGTTGTTCCTCTTCGTTTCTTTCTACTAAAAATAATAATTACAGTTTCTCACTTCAGAAAAATATTGCAACAGATTTTTTGTGAGGAATATGAAGTTTTTTCTTCCAGTGTTAACATGCTCTTAAAATACCAACAATTCCTTGGTAATAATTTAATTTTCACAAAGTTATATGTTAAAGAGTATGTGTTGGAAAACAGAGGAAGGCCAATTGGAGGAAAAATGTCTAACGATCAGAAAGCCAGACATTACTGAATGCCCTGAGCAGAGGGGGAGCATGGCATGAAGTGCACCACCTGGATGGTTTGATGTTTATTTGGCAGCAACTTTGAGTCTCAGAAGGCAGCTGGTGTTATTTGTTCCCACAAAATCTTTTTCTTAACAGCATTTACAGGAGGGCGGGACACAAAAAAAATGGGGTTTGTTTTGTTTGTGGTAATGTTTTGACTGTTGCTTGTCTGGGAGGAAAGCGAGAAGGCTACTGCATTGGTTGTCTAACCCATCAAGTTCTTCTACAGTGCGTTCCTGAGCTCTTTGTATAGATTACATAATAGATCCTAGAGCCACCGTGAAGTTTTTTTCCATGTAAATATGGAAAGTATGGTGTTGGAAAAAAACAAATGGTCAAAGTTTGCGCTTTCCATGTAAAAGCTTCTCTTCTGAATGCCCTTCTGTTCAAATGCTGCTGCATCTTTAGCTTGACGTAGCTTCTTGGTGCACAGGTTGGGATAAATACAGTGCTTTAGAATGAGGGAAAAATTAAGTGCTATAAGTTAGCCGATCTCTTTCTACCTATGAAAGCCAGTGTATTGGATAACTTCATCGACCTTAACTGCAGCCTGACATAGACTGGAAGATTGATTGCAGTCGTTTTGTTACACTTGGAAACAGACTAGATTTGTTCATTAAATCCCAAAGCTGCTTCTTGTGCTACAACTTTTCCATTCCAGCAGAGGGTAAAAGCAAGGGTGAATGGTCTCACAGTGTCCCTGTGATCCTACAAAGTGAGTCCTCTCTTTGAGCAGTTCTATATGGAACTGAGGCACCAGAAAATGTAGAGAGGGAGTTGTTCAGCATTACATTATGAGGGCTCGTAAGCATTTAGATAAAAGCTCTCTTTTGCTGTGTGAATTTTATACATAGCCTGTGTCCCTTACAGTGACTAAGTGTCTTTAAAATTCTTTAAAAGAGAATTTGAAAATGGGTGTGCCCTATGCGTGGTCACTGCAACAGGAGTAAAACAGTAGGTTATGAAAATCCCATAAAATGCTGTCCGTTGTTCGTAGGTACACATGAACGTGACAGTAGAGACACCTGAATAGCACTGTGTCTCTGTGGTGCTAGTGTTGAGGGGTCTGCAGAGTGCATCAGGATGTATCTTGGCAGAGGATTGTGTCCTGCAGCAGCCTCTGTCTGAGATTGGCCTGCAGCCGGTTTTGCTGCCTGTGTATGCACACTGTTCTGTAGTGAAAGAGGACTTGTGCAGTAAGTGTAGTGTTGGCAAATCCTTTATTGAAGCGGAGCAAGTGAACAGCAGATAGTCCTGTAAATAAAGGTAGTTAGACAGATGTGCAGAAACAGCTACCACTGCCTTAATGTGAAAATGTCACGTGAAGAAATTTTTGTTGCTCTTAAGGGTTATGTAGCTTCACCATGCCAGAGCGTGTATTAAAGCCACACAACTTCAATAGGGGATAGGTGTATTGAAAATGAAATGTGGAGTTAGGAAAATTTAATAGGGGAATTGGCTCTGGTATCTACATTCTTCGTTGTTTTTTGTTTGTTTGTTTGTTTTGGTTTGGTTTGGTTTTTTTCACCATCCATTTAAAGATGGATGGTAGCATCTGTAGAATGACTGGGAATTGAGGGCAGAATAGGATATAGCTAAGATAATGAAGGATTGCACCAGCATTTTTTTACCACCAAAATTATCAGCAAAACTTTTACAGAAGAAAAGCTCATGATCTCATTTTCTTCCAGCATTGCCTTGCTTGCCCTCACTTTAGCTAAGGATCTGTTAACGGTATCATACATAAACATGTATTTTCTGGGAGTTAACACTGACCTATAGGCAGATTTAGGCTTCCAGCTGAATGCGCCCTTGTGGATCTGAAGTTTGTGTGTAGACTAGTTTGCACACATCTGTCATTTTTATATGTTTACATTTATAAAAATAGAGAAGAGAAAAAGATCTTTACTCTTGAGAAATAGCATTTTTCCCTCCAGTGCATTCTTCTAAAGTTAACATTTCATTTTAGAAGAAAATTGCAGCCATTTTACAAAGCCTGACAACCTGAAAGCTAACGCAGTAAGAAACACTTCTTACCTTCTGTAAGCTGTGAAAAGTTTTCAGATTATACTGTCATTTTAGAGCCTGCTGCTGCATTGCTGAAAAGCAGCATTATTTGAGACGTATAGTAGAAGAACCCAGAATGAAAAATTCTTTACTGGTTTCCATTATGCTCTGATTTGAAAAAGAGAATCTTACCATATAAAAACCAAAACATAAAACTGGTAAATCTGAACATTCTTAATGATGAACTACCATAAATTTGAAATAGAAACTTCTTTGTTCCCTTGCATGTTAAAATACAAGGGCATACAGTATTTCCTGGGTAAAAGCTGAAATTTCCTTCCCTGATTTTTATTGGAGATCCGTGGCATCTTAAGTGCAAATTAAAATTAATGGTAATGCTGATGAACAGTAAAATAGCTTTGTTATTACTGCAGTTTGTAGATGGGTAGCATCAGTTTACTCTGCTGTTTGAGTCTATGAAATCATCTATCTGCTTACATTATGAAATCAAATTAGTAGCAGTATGACTTGTCTGCTGCCCTCACTGCACCCACCACCAAAAAAATCTTTGACGAAGTGTATTTGTTGAAAACAACTGATTCTCTTAAACACCTAAATACATAGGAAGTGATGTTTTGAGTAAAGTGGTTGCCATTACGGAATCCATTTGTGCTTCCATTGCATAATCAAAACCTGCAGGACATATCAGAATACTTTCTTGCCAGCCACTTAATATTAGTAAAACAAATTCAGCCTTGACTTCACTAGGATTTGTAACACAGCTGAATCTGACTCAAGTAAATTCAAGGCAGTGTCTTGTTTGTAGGTGAAGAAGGTAATATTATCTGTCCGTAAGAAGGACTACTGCAGGGGAGTTGCAGTACCAGGAAGTAAAGCAGAGAACTTTACAGGAGGCTATTTATTTAATTAAAACGAATATCCATTCACTGGAAAGAACAGCAATGGTTCATGGAACTGTTGGATCACACTCTCTTGGCTTCGTGTTTCTTTTCTGCTGGCTCTCCTCCAGTATTGCCAAGTTTCAGCTGGAGGGAGATACAGAGCCTGTCATATTTTTCCAGGCTAATGTGCAAGATGAATGGTGGCAATGCTTTTAAAATCATTGGCAGTTGGATGCTACCATGCTGCATCTTTCATGGTGTCAAGTGCCAGCGCTCACCAGCACTGTGTGGGGGCACGCACAAGTGGCTGGTGCTGTAGCATCCATGGGGCACTTCTAGAGTCTTGTTTAGAAGTGTTCGACTAGAAATAAGGTGTTGCTTCCTTTAGAGTAGTACTGTATCCTGTTTGAAGTTAGGAAAGGCAAAGGAGGAAAAGAGTGATTGACTAGATGATTCTGACGCGTTTACTGCAGTCAACAAGCAAGTTCAGGATTTTACTATATAGATATAAAGAGTATGTTTCCCTTCATGTATTTGGCTCCTTTCCCAAAGCTTTATATGAGTCTTTCTCTCTTATGTTTAATGCTAAGTCACTCCATCTTCCAGTGCAGGGCAAATCACTTCACCCTGTGCAAGTGGGAGGGTCTTCCAACAGCAGTAACAGTTCCTCTCTGCTGTCCGATCAGAGGCCTCAGATGGTGTGTGGTCCATCCACACATGGCACAGAGCCCAGCTCACAGTTGCAAAAAGAGGATAGGGTGAGAAGTTACGTGTTCCAGCTTGTGTAGCAGCTTCAGTGCTTTCTCCATCCATAGATTAAGAAGAAAAGGATGTCGAGATAGCATGAGCTTTTGTTAGCTGTCAAGTCAGAATAGCAGCAAGAGAAAGGGTTCAGGCCTGCACTTCTGCTCTTTCCACTTCTTTCACTTCTCCTGATGGTACTTCAGCTCTGATTGCTGTGAATCCTGTTTTTCCCCAGGTCATAATGCACATTCTCTTCCCAAGGCAGGACATGTGAAATGACCATCTTCTGTTGTCTTTTAAGAGAGGAGAGTATTACCTACTCCTGAGCATTATTGGCTCAGGCAGCTGATTCACAGTTCTCGAAGAGTATTGCCACCAATCTCCTTGTGCTGTAGGCACTCTTAATCATCTTTCTCTTGGCCAACAGTGGTGTGAACAGACAGTAAAGCATTACCGTTAATGACTCCCTAAATTTGGTACCACTCCCCAGTGTACTAGATTTTTGTAATTCATGCAGTAGACTATTTCTGTGCAATTCCTGTTCTGCTGAAACACTTCTAGGTCTTATAGCCCTTTTTTGGGTGGAAAGGGAGAGTGTTTGTTAGGGTTTTTTTAGGATAAGTTGTGTGGGACAAACTTTGCCTAAATTACTGCCTGCAAAGCACTTTGAGATAAGTGGATGAGAAGCACTATGTGAGAGATATCTGTTATTAAAATGAAATGAGGCAACATCAGAAACTTGCCTTCTGGGATCCAAAGTTCAGATTGGTGAAAGAAACATGAGAATGGGGAGTTTGGGCCCTTTTAATTAAAAAGCTGAATTTTCAGTATATGGACAGAATGTACTGTTTGTGCCTGAACTAGTAGCCTTCATTCCTGACTGTTGTGTGATAGCTTTAGTTTGTTTGACATCTTCTCTTTTTCAATGTTGTGAGTTTCTTACTTTCTTTTCCCTCCCCTTCCCACCCTTCCCCCAACTCTTCTGTTTCTTTTTGCCATTCAGAAATCAAGTTCCTCTACCACAACTGGAGAGAAGATCACAAAAGTCTATGAACTTGGAAATGAACCGGAGCGCAAGATGTGGGTGGACCGGTATCTCACGTTCATGGAGGAGAGGGGCACACCCGTGGCCAGCCTGCCGGCTGTGGGCAAGAAGCCCTTGGACCTGTTCAGGCTGTATGTCTGCGTCAAAGAGATTGGAGGCTTAGCGCAGGTGAGAAGTGCCTCACAGCAAATCTTTGTAGAAGTCAGCACACCATTTTCTAGAACATTTCCTGCTGGTTACACAATGGCATTTACAGCTCCAAAACCAGAATTAAGTAGAGTTTGATCATATTTATGCTTTTATATTTGTCTGGAGTTCATCTTGGGCTGTGTAATTGCTCTAAAAGTCTACAGTTTGAAAGAAAATTGATCATTGCTGTAGACAGTTCGTTGTTGTTGCATGTTCAGGGTATCCCAGTGATGCTGCTAAGAGAAGAGGAAAGGAAAAGGCCATTGCATCAAATTCACATGTGAGAAGGCAGATGATAGAGCTGAAAGGAAATAGCTGAAAGAAAAAGGATATTTAGAAATCCATCCTTCCCAGATAGGTGTACTGCCTCTGGGACAAATCAGTTCATTTCTCCAGAGAAGTGGTAGATTGATTCTTGAAAACATAGACCTTCATCCCAAATCTTTCATTTCCAGTTGCCTCTGTACAGTGCACTTTTGTCTTAGACACAGATTGTGCTTTTCTTGTCTTTGGAAAACACTTGCAAGGACACTTTGGTTTACCTTACAAACATAATTATTACAAAGAAAGGATGAATTTCTTAGTTGGAAAGAAGGGAAATGAAAGTAGGAAGAGCTGAGAATAAACAAGTGCAACATTAGAGTAGAATATGTACAATTTCTCTGGCCTTGTTCTTCCTGAGCGTATTTGTTATGCCACAGATGGAAGAAGTTTTTGTTTGTGTTCTCACCAGTTAACTGGAACTTTAGCAAAGAAGTGCATGGAAATAACATACATAGGGTTCTGTATGACTGATCTCCACAAAGCAAAACTACATGTTTCTTTCTCTAGCAATATCAGAAGTTAGTAAATGGCCAGTATTTGCAAACTTAGAGTTCGTACTTGACATTAGTTCTCCTTTCCTAATGCTTACAGAGCATCCTTTTCATCCACAGGCTCAGTCTAGCCAGGTGCTAGAAGCTACTGTGAAACGCTGAGACCCTTATTTTCTGTGAATTCAAGAGTGTTTGTGCATATTTAATGCTTTGCAAGACTAGGGCTTAAAGACGGGGGCATAGTAGCTATCTATGCAGTATTTAATATTTAAATATATATAATTTTACAATAATTAGAAAATATTATCTCAAAAATATAGAAAGTCAAATTAGCTCCTTAGAAAATGAGCACATTTTAATGATCTATCTGGTTAGCCCAAGAAAGAAACTTCCAACATTAATTAATACCATTATTACTGCTGTTATTAATAGTACGCTTCACAACACAGGACTTGACTGCTGAATTAAATCGTTGACCCAAGTCCTGAAATGTTAGCTATTCCTGTTATTAGAGGAAGGCAGAGGAACCTAATACACTTCACCCTGTCTGTTGTTAAATGCTATATATGGGCAAGAGATGGTATTCTGACATTTTTAGTGATCAGCTCATGCCCCCCAGCATCATAAAGATTTGATTACTTTTAGCTGAGAAACTTTATTACAGGTAAATCGTATCATGCAGCTGCTCTTCCTCATACAGCATGATTGTGCCCACAGCATGACTCTTAGAATAAAAAATAAAGCAGGGGGGACAAATGGGGTGTTCTAGGGAGTTGTTAGTGTTTGCTTATTACATGGAAATGTATTTTATTTTGGGGCACTCAGTGTTAATTTGCAATGACAGACATTATGCATTGACAGAGAGTAGATGCTGTTCACTTAAACTGATTTTTGAGGGATGTTGAGTTACAAAATTGTGTACTTTGGAACTGATAAGAATTGACACTGAAAGTAAGGGCTCCTGGTTTTGCTGGTATGCCACGTGAATGATCACCATGTTTATCTGTTTGGGCCTACTGTGAGGCAAAGTGCTTTGCTTGATGAGTTTTATTTAAATGCATGTGAGTGATGCTGTCCTAAAAAGTTGTTCCTCCAGCTGCTATACTGCACAGTTCCTGATTCTGCCCAGAGAGTGACAGGGAACGTCGCTGTGCAGCAACAGTACATGTTCTCTGAATATGTGCTTTTGATGGGGTCCCAACATGAGCAGACCAGCTGTTGGCAGCCTTCTTTTAAATGCCAATATAGTGGGCATTTAGGCATGAATATTTCTGTTTGCATTATGCAATGTGTTCATTATGTACCACTTAGCTGTATGTCAGTAGGCACAAAGAGCTGTGTAGCTGGATTTCAAGCCTCAGCAGGGGAAATTTATGAAAATATCTTCTTTAACTCAAGAGTTCTTGCAGGATCTACCAGAGAAATAAAAACACTTTGCATAGCCATGCCAATCTGCCTGCTATTAATGCTGTCCTTGGAAGTCTGGCAGCAGTACTGACGTTATTAAACACAGAGAGAAATTTAAGAAATATTTCTTTGGCTAGCAGAAGGGCGTAGGAACAGTATGGCTAATGATAACCTTAATGGCTAGTGAAGTTAAGTTGGAATCTTAAGATCTCAGGCCTCAGGACAAGTACATAGCATCATGGCATGCAAGAATCAGGATTCTTCCCTAGCAAAGGTCCAGATACTCAAAGCCCATTTATGTCAGTGCTCCCTCCCATCCTTGTACCATACCTAGCAATTGCACAACTGATTGAATGAACTTTAGGGCATCACATGGTACAGAATAAAACAGTATTCTGTCTGGTATAGGTGCATGAGCCAGTGGCATCATTCAGGATGACAAATGAACTAAGCTGTTACTACAGATCAGCTGTGTTTTAGGAACTCGGGAAGAGAATCTTCGGATATTCTCAGCCTTGCATTGCAAACAAGACTCAGAGCAGAGTTGTGCAGTTGATGCTGCAGTACAGGGTGTTGCTGGACCAGCCCTGTGCGTTTGAAGTCTGCCATAATTAATTAAAGGGCCTCGCTTCACTCTGCATCTCATCTAGCCAAAGGATCATTGATCTGTCCCTGCAAGATGCTGTGAAGTGAAAGGACTCGAACCAGGAATTATAGGCTAAACTGTCTGACAGCTGGTGGCTATTCTGGAGAAAAAAATATTTTTCATATCAGTGCTTAAACGCTTAAATTGTGGAATAACACTGCTATTGCTTTTTAAATTAGTTTTCAGAAGCTGCTTTTTAATTAGAATGGGGTGGGTGTGGGTGGGTGTCAGAGTGATAGTGAGCGTGCATTTGCTTGGAGATAAATTGCTAACTGAAGGGCAGAGACCCTGGAAGAGTGCAAGGCATTTAAAAGATGCACCATGCAGAAGACTTTGAGCAAGCAAAGCTTTTTATGTAGCTATCAGCAGGTTCCTTAATGGTTTTATAACTGTAAATGCTGTCTATGCATTACTGCATGTGGGCGTAATGAGCATTAGTTAGAAGAGGAAAATAAAGAAAGTAAACCAAGATGTTAAGTACTTTTTTTTTTGTCTCCTGACTTTTAAACAAACCACTTTGCTGCAAACCAATGATTCTGCCATTTATTGTGCTAGGTTAATAAAAACAAGAAGTGGCGCGAACTTGCAACAACATTGAACGTTGGCACTTCGAGCAGTGCAGCCAGCTCCCTGAAAAAACAATATATTCAGTACCTGTTTGCCTTCGAGTGCAAGATTGAGCGAGGGGAGGAGCCCCCTCCAGAGGTCTTCAGCACTGGAGATACTAAGAAACAACCTAAGATTCAGCCGCCATCTCCTGGTAAGTGAAAAAAAATGCAGCCTCTTACACAACCATTTTTTAAACGCAGCAGATATTCACTAGGTTGCAGTTTATATATTTAGAAGCATGTCTTGCTAATATTAGACAAACTGTGAGAATAAATACATTGTTTTTAAACTTGATCTGGCTCCTGAATTGAATCAGATTAGACATGTAACCCACAGTTATATATCTAATCACTGCTCAAGATATGTTTGCCAGCATACCCTTAAGATTCAAGGAATTGAGTTGTTTTAGTTGAAGTGAAAGAATTCTGCAAGGATGTGCTTGTGCAGTATGACATGAGGCAGCCAGCACTAGGATTGTCCACTTACCTAAAGATGAGATCCTCTTACCTGCACATTTATTACCACAACTCTGAAGCTGCATTTTCAGCATGGCTGTTGTTCAGTATAACTTCAGTTGGAAGCAGGATGGCAGATGCTGGGCTAATGAGTGGATCTCAGATGGTTGCTCTGATGTGGCTCTTGTTGAATGTATGGCAGATGGAGAGAGCTGAGAGCATGGTGTATCCCCACTGCCAGACACTGTAGTCTGGAGGCACACACACTGTTTATTCTATTGTTGTTAATCCTGTATGCCAGATAAGTTGTTAGCATTACCGTTTTCATCTTCTCTGAAAAATCAAAACTGGAAATGATTAATTTTGGCTGATCTTTTTACGTGTACAGTGCGGTGTTTGGAACCACACTGTTTTCTTCCTAAATTAATTTAATTTAAGATTCAAAAGATTTGATAGTCAAGACTGATATTCAAGGAAAAATCTTCAGTAGCGACAAATTTGAGCACTTAAGAAAAGGTGTAGTAAGTATTATTCTATTACACTGACATCTGGACTACCCATGGAAGAAGAGAATTTTCCTTTGATTTGCTGGTTATTAGACTTTTCTGAGCAACAGAATAATTCTGCTAATACTTACCTTCACAAGTACTGTTAGGCAGATCACCTTGTGTTAATGCCAAGAGAACGTAATTCCTGGAATGTTTACAGCAGTTCCCTGTGTTGTAGAAGGCAATATCAGAAAAGTGCTTAACAATTTCTATTATTTCACTTCACTGGCAGAAAATGGGAAATTGAGAACCAGGGACCCACCAACCTCTCCAGGTGGTTTACGGGCTGTATTGTACCACTTTGAGAATTCCTGCTGTGGATACCAGAAAATTCAAAAGCCTTTATTATCATATAATAGAGCTTTGGCCATTTCATATGATAGTGCTTTGTCCATCACAGAGGAAGATAAAGGTGATACGGCTTGGATCTTCCTCCGTATTTTCCAACATAAGGATTTGGGAAGGTGTTTAGTTAAAATCTTCCTAGCTACATTTCCTTGTGTAAATCCTTAAATAATTCCTCTCCCTCATTAATACTTAGACTTACCAGGTACCCCAATGCTGATTGCGTAATACACAGGATAAGTAGGTGACTTTGTAAGGTGAGTTTAGAAGATGGAGAAGTACACTCAGCACAGGAAGTGAAACCTGTAGTCCAAATGTTTATCGGTCTGAAATCAGCATAGTACATCTAGAATGTTCCCTACTGCAGAATTTAAAGGTGTGTTTACCTGTCATTCCCAAGGCAGTTAAGGGGCATGAAACTGTTCAGGCTTATGAAGGAGGGTGAAGAGGAAATCCATCTCTTTCTAAAACTGAGCAGCAGTACTACAAACGAAAGAATGTTGTGCTTTGCGGTATCCTCCATTGCCCATCCCCCTCCAGCACTGCTCTCAGCGGTTTGTTCGGGGACAATCACTGTGAATCAGCTGAAGCTGGAGTTAAAGAATCCTTATTTAAATACACAGACAGGAAACAAAGAAACAGAAATAGCAGATGTACCGTTTTACAGTGTCCTTTGTATCATGACACTACGGATGAAAATGACAAAGTCTGAGTTCAAATTTATCATAACATTCAAGGAAGCCGTCTAGGAGGGGAACTGAAACTATTTTTCTAAAATAAAAACACAGCGGGACATAGAAACTAGTAGAGGAGGAAGCAAGCAAAGATCTCAAGATTTGTTTTGTTGGCTAGAAAAGAACTCGTGTCACTGAATGGACTGCACTTCTCTACAGAGAAAGGCTTTCCCAGTGTGTTTCAGCTTCAGTACATGAAGTCCCGCTGAGGTATAGATACTGCAGAGAGTACAGGCCTGTTCTCTCTAATTCTCGGCTTTTTTTTCTTCCTCCTTTTTCTTCAGTATATGCCAACATTAGCTGCACAAAAGAAGTAGAGTTGTGGATGTATTTTAGATAATCTGTTACTCTTCGGCATTCAGAGGAAACTGGAGCCCAATACAACAAGAAACAGTAGCCTTGCAAGGTCCTTGCTTTAACCGTTCACCTCTGTGGTGCAGCCAGCTCAGCACAGGCAGAGTTGCTTTGAAGCCAAATCCATGTGCAGAGAGCTAGTGGCAGTGTTAGTGCTTTGGGCATTGTGGTAAAAAAGAAGGGAGACTTGTCTCAGGGAGGGGCTGTTGTGTTTTGTCCAGTTGTACAGCTGATGCTATGAAATCTGGGTCATGGGAGTTTAAAAACAAGCTGATGTTCATAAAAATGTTGAAAATAAATATTTTGGCTGCTCTGAGATGAGCAGCCTTCTTGGTACAGAGGAGAATCAAGTTCCTGCTTAGTGTAGGTGCTCGGGAAGGTACAAGAAGCACAGGGTCAGAGCAAGTCAGTTCTTGCAGATGTCCCTCATCCAAAGGGTGGCTGTGTGACTGACTGCCTCAGAGGCGACTCTTGGAGCATTGTAGTGGGCACGCTAGGAAACATAGTGTGACAAGCAGGGCAAGCAGATCTCAGCAGGAGGACCCGCCCACTCAGGGGAAAGATGTGATGCACAAGTTGAATTCAGGGGACTGCGATGCAGTGGTCTGGGTTCATGCATTAGTTCATTTTCTTGTAGCACTAAAGTTGGGATTTCCCATCACTACTACCAGCAGCAAATGTACTGTAAATTTTTGGCTGCAGTGTGCAGTTAATTTAGCGTGTGTGACTCCCAAAAATGCAGACTGATGCATTTGTGCTGAAGGAGCAGCACGGGCACTGAGGCACAGCTGGGAGGGATGCTCCTGGGTAACACGCAGCTGCTGGCCCCAGTGTCAGCAGAGACTGAGTCAACAATAGACCTGAAGAACATGTGTGTGTTCTGGGATGAGAGCAAGGGAGCGTTTCCTTGGCAGCAGAGAAACAAGACTTGGGGAGGGGACAGCAGGGGGACGCTGCATGTTCGATGAGCGCCTCTGTAACTAAACCCATCCGTCTTGGCTGACTGACTGAAGTGCTATTCTTAGCAGGCAGGTGATGTCATGCAGCGAGTAGTGAGGCCAGGGAATCCCCACGGAAGATGGATGGGTGAGGGGGTGGAGGAGGGGGGCAGGCAGAGGCACCCCGCTTCCGCCAGGAGGGGCTCTGCCATAGCGATGCCCCCAGCCCGGCCAGAGTGGGGCACTGGGTTTGTGCCGTGTAAATCATCCTCCCAGCGTGGCGGCTGACTGCTGGGCTGGAGTGTGTGAATGTGCTTAACCTTCAGTAACCTTTCCATTGTTTACTTTAGAGTATACATTTGTAGCTTCTGGCAAAAGGTAGGGATATCCTAGAGAGCATGTCAGGCCTCATATTAATGGCGTTTCAAGAGGTTGCTTTTTTTTTTCTTTCTTTCTTTTTTTCCTAGAGGGAAAAAAATGCTGGCAAGAAAACACTTCTTTTAGTGTTTTTTTTTTTTTTTTTAATTTTATCTACGTGCTTCTGTTCTGGTAAATAAGGGATCTTCCCTGAAAGCAGCCCACGCTGCCATGCAGGCTTTGTACGGAAGAAGCCAAGCAGTACTGTGATTCTGTGCTTCTGGAAATGACACATGCCACTGCGTGAACGGCGTGTAGCACTTCAGTTCTCACTGATGGCCTGTATTTGTGCCACAGTCTTCAGTCGGACTCAGACAGAGAATTATAACTTCACTCGTCGTTTTTTTCTCTTAGTCTTCATTGCAACTGAATATGAGGTCTTTAAAATAATTAATCAACCTTTGCAGAAGCCATTGGAGAAAAAGAGTATGATTCCCATTGTACAGATGAAAAACTGGACCACCAAAACATTTACATCATGAGTATCATTCTGGGTGACAGTTCTCTAAGTTTTGCCGTGTACTGCCCTTTGTATGATCTCTCCTGTTCTGCCCAGACACAGAACAGCATTTCAGACTCTGATAAAAGGACCACACATCTAAGAACTCTTGTAAAAAGATTAATTTCACTCATATGCCCAGTATTGTACACAATTTTTTTAGAGGACCGAGAAAAAAATTAGCTTGAGGAGAAGATCCATCTGGTCAACTTCTCATGATTGGCTGAAATACTGCAAGGCTTTAAGTAACTGAAAATAACATCCTACAAGAGTTATGTTACTTAAAAAATTGTACCTGCTCTACCAATAGTAAACATTTCAAGTATGCACTTAGATTATTCTTCCTCAAGGATGTGCTATTTCCACTGACACTATTACTAGAATATAGATGAACTATTCAGTGCCCTATGAGAATATGACATAGAGATATATATATCTACACTTGGGCTCTTCTTGGTGGCTGATGACCTAATCCAAAGATTGACACATTTGCAGTCCCTTCTCTGTAGGAGTGTGCCTGACCCAGCAGACACCTAGAGCAAAGTATGTTAACTAAACAGTACCAGAAACTTTGCACGTCTCATAAATAGTATTTGCCTTCAATTTTTCATATGCTCATAAGCAGTCATTTGGGAAAGTGTCAAGGTGGAGGGGAACAACTATAAGTACAGCCCAGCAAATAGAAGTGCAGCTTGCAGGTTCTCAATTGGATATCTTCTTCTTGTTTTTAAAACTTTCCTTGTAAAAAAGGAATCTAAAAATCACAGTTATTTGTAAGAAAGATTCTGTATATTCACGCAGCTCATAAATAGTGAAGAGTATTTTGTTTGTTTTATTTAGATTTACTTTAGATATGAATTAAGTTCTTGATCAGATAGAATAGGGACGAACTTAATTGCTGCTTAAAAGCCAATCATCAGAGAAAGGTGATGCAATATCATTTTTTACAGTAAGTATAGGAGTAAACTAAGATGTTTGCTTACATGGTTGTAATGTAACAAGATGGTGTGTGACAACTCAGAAATGCTTTCAAGCTTTTTAGAAGTAATCTAGCATTGTGTTTAAAGTGCAACAGACCTTAGAATACAAAAGGCAGGAACATGATCCTGTCTCACCCAGGGGTTATATATAGAAAAGGCTCATTTTACATGAACATGATGATTTTCTTTATTATTTTACATCTATGTTTTATTACAGCGCTAAAGCCCTCAGTCAACTGTAGCATTAACTGTTGCACATGTTGTTGTAACTAAATTAATGCAATCAGAGGGCTTTTCTTGAACTTTTTTTGAACCTCATTACAATGTGAACATAATCCAAATACGCCTTAGAAAGTTGAGGACAGGAACGACATGGTCTACAAAATGTGCATTTTACATATGCTCTTGCTACTGAGACTGATTTCCAGATAGTGGAACATGTGTTACAGATATAAATGAAACACATAAAAAGGGTGTTCTTCAGTTAAAAACAAGCTCTGCCTGTCAGGGTGATGTGTGTTCTAGGATTCTGAGTCAATTATAAACTACTCTCTCTTTCACATAGAGAAGAACAGCCCATGCTGCTGCTTCCAATTTTTCCTCTAACAGTAATTTACAAAGTTTTGTTAATTAGTTGTTGAATGACGATAGTCAGGAACTTTAAAATGCTTATATGAAGGTTCATATTACAAAAACAAACAAACAAAAAGAAGACCTTTCAAGCCAGTGCCATGTCTTTCTAAGTTTATTAGGTTTGTGATTTTTTCTGTTGGAAAATAGCATCCAAAGACTTGATCCTGCAAGTTCTCAGGAAGAATTCCTGCTTCAAGCACCAAAGCAGACAAGGGCAATCTGATGCAAACCTTAGGCAACTTAGGCACTGTTACTGATTCCCATCTATCACCTTCTAAATCAGAAAAAATGCTATATCATATGTTGGAGGAGGACCTTCTCGGTATTCATATGAAAATAGAAACTGCACTGTCTACTTTAAAAGACTATTCTGAATGTAATTTATCATTAGCTTATATGGTGTATTCATTTAATGTCCTTATTACTGCTCAGTCTCATTAGAGTAGAACATGCTTCTCAACACTCATTGTCACATCAAAAATATACGTATTTCCAGCTTGGGATATTCTGTGATTCTGTTTGCCATGATTAATAATAGAGTGCAGACACTCTATTGCTGTCTGAGATCTCAACATAAAAATTTTTGCAGAATTGACCTGGTCTGGTTACACATGCTCTACAGTGATCCTAGCTGCATTTTGTTAAGGTGTCCATTGCTATTTTTACAATGTTATGTTTTCTTCTTAACCCAGATGGCCTTCTAAATTTCTTGAATAGAATCTTTTGCCACATTGTGTCCAAGATGGCAAAGAGGGTTGCAGTGTGCCACTAACCATTTGCCATGTTTCATCTCAGAAACATCTGCCTTTTAGTAGTAAATTAGATTATGTTCTTGTATTAATACAGTGGTTTAAATTTGTAGGAAAAGCTTCTGGCTGAAATTTGCTTTATAAATATCTGTATTGTGGTAGTGATTATGTATATAAAGAAGCTGTGCCAAAGAACAACTTTTCATTTACTCTGTTGTAAACTATAGACAATTAACTTTGTACCTCTGACCTCTGATTTAAATGATCCTTCATCTAGATGATTTCTATTCGTGTTGCTTCAGGCAGCGGTTTCAATTCATGATTCTAGGAAAGATGATGGCTATTACCACACAGCATATCCTGATCTCAGAGGATTTTATGGAAGTGACAAAGTATTGAGATGCATGGTATAAGCAGGCTCATGAGGGAAACAACCAGTTTCTCTCATTGATGATTATTATTTCTACAGTAATTTGGCTATTAACTTCTAATATTTTGTTTTTCTTTAATCTTCCAGCTAATTCTGGTTCCTTGCAAGGCCCACAGACTCCGCAGTCTACTGGTAGTAATTCCATGACAGAAGTGCCAGGCGATTTGAAGCCTCCAACACCAGCATCAACACCTCATGGACAGATGACACCTATGCAGGGTGGCAGGTATGAAATAGGCTTTGCTTCATTTTCTCTTACACTGTTGTTCTAGAGCAGTTAAAGCCAGTCTTTCCCACATTATCATCTGATTCTGTGGTGAACCCAGCCTTAGTAGTGGCAAAAAATCATCCCTTTCTGGAGGGAAGAGAAGGAAAGGGAGGAAGGAATAGGAGCTGCATTAGCTTTCTAAACACCAGAGTAGGATCAAACAAGCACTAGTGCAAGCTAGAGCATGTGAATATGTGAAGAGTGGGGTGGGAGGTTGAACCCAGCAGCAGTATCTTAGAACCACAGCCTTCCTTCTTGGGTGCACAGGTTCCAACTGTTATCAAAAAAGTATTACAGTAACAGTGAGATAGCAGAGGATTGAGCTGGATGGACCAAGAGATCTCTTTCAGAAATGGTATTAGGAAGGTAAATCAAGTAGCTGTTTAGTCTTCAGGAGGAGAGCAAGGGGAAGCGTGGTAAATCTGAAGGGCAATATATATGAAACTGGTAAAAAGCAAAACTCTTTTGACACAGCATATGAAGCTTACGTGTTTGTGAGGAACGCAGCTTTGCGAAATTTCAGAGAAGTTTAGATTTTTACATGACCAATAGGAACATGTGCAGTTAGGTGAAAAGCCCTGATCTTTAAGGTAAGTACCCAGATAAGCTTGGGAAGAAAAAACAAACGGTAGATTTTTTGATTGTCAATTGTGAAAGTTGTTTGCATCTTCCTTAGATGTATCCTGTGCTGATCGCTGCCAAACACAGCAGTGTTTTGTAGTCCGGTCTGTTCTCACAGTTCTTATGAATACATGATGATGTTAATGCCTCCTTTTTCTCATCTGCTAGAAACAGCGCAGTCAGTGTGCATGATCCCTTTTCTGATGTAAGTGATTCAGCATTCCCGAAGCGAAACTCCATGACGCCAAATGCACCATACCAGCAGGGAATAAACATGCCAGATATGATGGGAAGGATGCCATACGAGCCGAATAAAGATCCTTTCGGTGGAATGAGAAAAGGTATTTTCTCTGTGGGATCTTCTTCCCTACTCACATAAATGTTATCAGGACACTCTAGTCATCAGAATGAGCTGCATGATTCATCAGAATCTAGTCTAGGCATCAGATTCTAGTCATCAGATTCTAGTCATCAGAATGAGCTGCTGATTCTGCTGTTGGCAAAATGGTATTCTTGTAGCAAAAAGGGAGATGCAGTGCAATTGTTTCATTCTACTCTAGTCATATTTTCCCCTCTCGGACTCATGATGTGTATTTTAGGCTTAACTGTTTCCTAAAACTGCTTCTAGGAGCATGTTTCAGGAACAGTGGCATAAATTCCTAGGGATAGATTTTATGCAATGCAGCACGCTTTATGAATGTGGGTACAAACTCTGCGTATCAGATGCTGGACTTTGGTATTTGAAGATGAAGCTGTGAAGCAACAGGCCTGGTTGTGGTAGAGCTGAACAGTGTGTGCAAGTGAGCAAGTCTGCTAATGCTCTCCATCTTAATTTACATATTTTTCAGTATAGGAAAGCTAACTCTTCTCATTTGGACAACCCCTGACAAAAGGTGATAAGCACACTATTTTTAGAAAGCAAAAATTAAAACTAGTCAAGCCTGACTCTTGTCCCTTGGGGCAGTGAACTTACACATGTTTGTGTGGATATTGTAAAATGTGCTTATCAATTTTGCATACTGTGTCTGTAGGAAAGTGGGAGGTAAGAACATAAGCAGGATTCACACTGGCTGCAAAGAGAAGAGCTGATGAAGGAGGTGAAATTAAGAAGTGGAAATTGAAAGAACACAAAGGGGAGAAACAGGAAGAAGAGGTCCAGAAATCAAAGGAAGAAGGAACCAGACCGGATGAGACAGACCAGACTAGACTAGACTAGAACAGTTCAGTTGGAAGGGACCTACCAAGGTCAAGCTGCCTCATATGTGTTGCACTGAGGAGATAGCTTAAAATAGCTAGCTATCCTGATACAATTTTTTTAAACCTTTCCTTTAAATCATGTTACCTGGACTGTAGTCACTGGCACAATGCATTTGGAGCAAGAGGAAGACCCTCTCTGCCTTAGATTCATTTTAATTATTATATCCACGTGAGATTAAGTGGGTTTATTGCACTTGGTCATACGTATCATATTTACCTTAAGTCAGAACAGAAAAATCTGTGTGTTTATTATCTACAAGAAGAGACTAAAGGATAGAGTCACTTCCTCTGTCTGCATGGGGATTTATATGAAATTTAGTGGTATATGTGCCTTTTCTTGCACCTTTAGAGTATGCCCATCCTTCTCAAGAAGCTACCTTAGAAGACAGTAGCCTTTCTGTAAGCAAGTCTATATATATATGAGTGCTTTATGGGAAAAAAAGAAGAGCCTGATTCCTGCAGCTTTATAATCCAGACTATGAGGTTTACATTCATCTGTTTTGTAAGGTTAATGTTTGCATTCACGTTTAGCATTCTTTGGGGTAAAAAGAGCAAGAACAAGTTCATCTTCAGCTATAAAGACCTCAGGAAAGAAGCTGCCTCAGTGCCTGATGAGCTTGGTTCAGTATGATGAGATTATTCTCTTCACTTGCAGCTCCTATATATGATTATAACCATAATCTTGGTAGTGGTAGTGCTTCATGAGTTTTCATCAGGCCCTGGAGAGCTTGTCAGACACCAGCTAATTCTCCTTGGCAGTGTTAGAGATCTGAACATTATTTTAAAATATATTATTTAATAGAAATATATCTTCAAACACCCAGAATAATATATTTAATTTCCTTTACTGTTGCAGTGCCTGGAAGCAACGAGCCTTTCATGACCCCTGGACAAATGCCTAACAGTGGAATACAGGATATGTATAACCAGAGTCCATCTGGAGCGATGTCCAACATGAGCATGAGCCAGCGACAGCAGTTCTCTTATGGAAGTGGCTATGACAGGAGGTGAGTTTTTCTTCAGGAAAAAGCAAAGACTGTTAGTGAAAGCCATCATCTCCCTTCTCATTTTCCCATCTCACATTGCAGAGAATGTGGCAGCCTGTATTTCCTACAGCATCATACTAAGTCACTGGGAGTTAAACCATTGGTAATGACTGCATCTAGCTGTTCACAGAAATTAATAAAGAGGAATTGTTAAACCTTCTAAGTCACTCAAGCTGCAGCAGATCAGCAAGTGGTTGTGTTTGACAGCTGCCTTCAGCTGGCTGCTGTGCTGGACTGTGATGGCAGAAAGTAGCACTTGAGTCGTCTTGCCATGTTTCCACCTAAACAGTTGTTGGTGGGCTTTTTCTGAAAAACAAAGTGCACAGCCTAACTGTGTTTGGTTTGTGGTCTGTTAGTGAATTGTCTTTGGAGATTCTGGAGTCTGTTGTCTGAGCTGTAGGGGCACTAGTATTTCAGTGTGTCTGTCAGGACCCCCATAAGTTTGCCTTCAGTGGAGTAAGCAAAAATAAATTTAGTTCTCTTTGTTTATCCCAGGAAAGCCTTTGGGATTTAGAAGGAAACGGTAAAACATCTGACAACTGAATGCTGTTATAGCAAGCAGGGACATTGGAGAATGTTTGGATTATATTAAGTATTTGAGTAGTTTTTGCAGCTCTGGCAATATTCCCACTTCTACTTTCATTAGCTTGTGTATTCTAGCTTCCCTTTTTGTTTCCTGGTGGTAGCCAAAGTTATGCAGTGTGAGTCTTTTAAGTGCAACAGTGGAGCAGAGTTTTTTCTCATAGTTTGAAGTAGAGGTGTGTGGAGTAACAGAATTGTAATGTTGCTCAACAGATCATATGCTGGGGAGCCTGATTAAAGTGGAAGATGATAAGTCAAGAGAATGTTTTCTTTAAGGGATATGTTTTGTTTTGTTGCCAATTTTGGAGAATAAGTACTTTTTACAGAATGGGGTTTCCTTTGTCATTTTTTAGGTCGGATCATGGGCTGGGTCCTGAAGGCAGTATGGGACCACCTGGTCAAAGCAACATGGTGCCTTCAAACAGTGACCCAAGCATGTACTCTCCTAATCGTTACCCTGGCCAGCAAAGGTGAACACTGATTTCTCTGTTTGTAATATCTTCAATAACCAGCTAATGAGTACTAGCAGACTCTATGAGAGCACATAAAATATGCGGCCTCTTGGTGTTGCTTATGCTTTGCCTGCTCTTATTTAGGCTTTTACCATTGGTTCAGTTTCTAGAGGGTAACAGAGGCTTGGGAGAATTGGTTGACTTTGTGTAGCTATAGAATCATAGATGTTAGAAAAGGAGCATGCATACTACCTTGTGTATCTCCTTGCCAACACTGAACTGAACATACAGGCCCAAGTTCTTCAGTGCAGCATTGAATGAAGCTTCCACAATTTCTCTTGGAGTGTGGTTATCCTGTGCCTAACCAAACTAACATTTAGAAAGTGTTTCCTTATGTATATATAATACATGTACCTTTGCCCAGTTTCATCTAATTGTACATCCAATCTCGGACAAGTGGAAGCAATTCCTGTCAGTTTGTTTAACTGCCGTTAGGTATTTTCTCTCTGTCTACATCAGCATTTTAGGAGATACTGAAAAACTGTTGCTTTCACTCTCATCAAGACACAAAAAAATGTGTATTTCCTCTGCTTTTGGAAAAGCCATGTCTCGTTAGTTCATTTAACATATCAAGTTCCCTAATCCTGTTTTGTGTCTCATATTCTCCATGATATATTTGCATCATTATACTCAAATAGAAAAGTTCTTACTGGTTATGTACCGAGTGTAATTACTCACGTACTGGTCTGCAAGGCAGTGTTAATTTTTCAGTCTTAATACTTTCCAAGTACTTCATTTCCACAAACAAAATTTCATTCAGATGTGCTAAAAATACTGCAGTTGCACTGCAGTGCCCCTCAGAAGTCATATGGGGCCACAGGTAAGTTTCCAAGTGCAGCTCAGCTCTGCCTCTTGTGTAAGCCTCATTGTGTAGCTTTAGTTAAAAATTACATGAATTTTAGCAAAATTGTAAGAGTACTGTTTTTACTCAGTGAAGATGTGTTTAAATGCTACAGATTGTAGTATATCACAATTTTGAATCTTAGAATTTCTCTTCAAATTAGCAGTTAGTTATTGATCACGTACTTAACCTATATACCTCTACATTTATTACCTTCTTAATCCAGAAAGTAGTCTTCTTGGAAACCTATGCTGTAAAAAACAAGAATCTTGACGTGCTCAACCTTTGAGCTATACACATCAGGAATTTATCCTGCTATGACTGGTTCCTAGTGTCACTGCAGCTGCCTTTCTTACCTCTTTGCTGACTGTAAACTATTCCCATTCCTAACACTAGTCCTAAATCTCTCCACTGCATCTTCACTGCTTCTCTTCCCTTTTATCTGCTTTACCTTCCTCCTTCCACTGCCAGCTCCAGCAGAGCTTACTATATCAGTCTCTGGACCATCGCACACCTTGTCTTCATCATGATTCCAAAGGGCGAGTATCTTCAAGGTGCAAGATCATGAGAGCAGTGTCCTTTCCCTGGTGTCAGAAACTCCAGCAGCTCTAAGTGTTGATTTGAATGCTTCCTTTTAGGCACGAACCATATGGGCAGCAGTATCCAGGACAAGGACCTCCCTCAGGACAGCCACCGTATGGAGGACATCAACCTGGAATGTATCCACAGCAGCAGGTAGGAAAAGGGAAAACGGCTATATTCATAATATTTGTTTAATAAAAGCCACTAAAAAATTCTGTTTGCACTCAAAACTTTGTTGATAGAATGTATGTTTTTTGGTGCAGGGAGCACTGTAGTTCGGGTCAGAATCACAGCCCGTAAGTATAAGCAGCATATATGCAGCTATAGGAGATTATGTTCATTACACCTGGAAGAGCATAAATTTTAACTGAAGTTCTAGAAGTTTTGTGGCTTTGGATGTGTATCAAGTGAATGTCCCAAGTTAATAATCCACAGACTGGGGAAGGATAATTAATAGGCTAGGAAAGTGATGCTGCCTCACTTTCAGAGGCAAATTGGAAAGTATTGCTTGAATGGCAGATTGACTAAAATTATGTCACATAGCCAAGTGAACCCAACAGAAAACCAGAGCAGAGTAAAACACGCAGTACTCATAATTATTTAGAATGCTGTGGTGGGTCACCTGAATTACTTATCTTAAATATGTATCAGATGGCATTTTCCCTGTATCTTCTCTCTAGTAATACATTACAAATACATGAAAAAAATGTTTTTAGTGTTAATAATAGTTTAAACATTTGTACATTCAGTCTCTGTTTATAAAAACTTCGTAAATACAAATGATACTAATAATTAAGGTTTTTTTAAGACATATTGTTACTGCTTTGTGGGTAAAATGACATCTTGTAAGTTAATGACAAAACTCCACTGACTTCATTAAGGTCATAGTTTCATTCTGCATATTATGAAGTCAGTTCTAGCCACGCAATAATTGAAGCTAGCTTCCAAAATAGAAAGCATTTCCTTGTGATACAATTATCAAAATGCAAGCTTGTTTTCAGCTACTTACATATAGTACTTTTCTGTTTAGGGTAGAGTTTCACTTCTCTCAGACAGTGGTCAGGTGCTGGAAGGGGCTGCCTAGGGTGATGGTGGAATCACTGTCCTTGGAGGTGTTAAAGAAACGTTTAGATGTTGTACTGAGAGACATGGTTTAGTGGGAAATATTGGTGGTAGGTGGATGGTTGGACTGGATGGTCTGAGGGGCCTTGTCCAACCTTGGTGATTCTATGATGCACTAGGAAATTCAGACTTAAAAAAAAGAAAAAAAGAAAAAAAAATGGAGAGCTTAGGTTACATTGTACTAAAAATGTTTTAAAGGTTTGATTTCTTGCCTATCTCTTTAGTTCATAGCATCTCTGAGATAGTGTAATCAAAAAACTGTTTTGTTGTTCTTCATTATGAGTGTATATGAGCAGTCAAAGTGATTTAGTAGGGAAATTGCAAAGATGCATAATAGAAGAGTTTGTGATATTCCATGCTGAAGTATGTGGGTTGTATGTGAACTACGTGTTCATTAAAGCAAGAAAGCAACTAAAATTTGTGAAAATATACATTGGGCCCTGTCTCTGTTGCTGTTTATATGCTTTGTATAATAGCTTTTGAATGCATAATATATTCAAGCACGAACGTAAAAAAGCACAGAAGAATGAAGGGTGAGAGTCCTGGCCTTGGCCCCTCCCAGAGGGGGCTCCCGCTCCCAGAGCATTCTTAATTTCCACCTAGCTAAAGACCAGATTGCTCCCACCATATTCTTTCAATTTCCTAGGTTTCACCCTGTAGCGGTTCAAGAAGAATGTGAAAAATAACCCTTTCAGAGTTTTATCCATATCCTGAAGGCTAGGGAATGACTGGGAAGGAGGTGCTTTGCTCATGAACACCTAGGGCTAACAAAGCACTTTGAGCCAGGTTTTTCAATTCTTGTATTGAATGCTTGCAGGCTGAGAGTTATTGCACACCAGGTTACCAGTGTTGGTGTCTTTTTGTCTTCTGCGAGGTCTCACAGCTCCCCTTTCCCAGTGGAGAGAGACACATTGTGAGACCTCAGTCACCTGCTGAACCCTTACACAGGAGTAGGAATTGAGGCGCATGACTGTCCTCAGCACTTGGCTGTCATTAAGCATCTTGCCATTGCATAGACAAGAGCTCTGAACTGCCTTTAATAAGGCACATGCTTCATTCCTGGGTGTCTGCTTTAAGCATTTTGAATCACTGCAGAAAAAAAAACACATTATTTTTAGGTGTGGCAACTACTGAGTCAGTTTTTAATGTATGAGTTGGCCCAAAGCATGGAATTTACCACAGTGAGTAGTTTATGTGAGGCTGAAATTAGGTTTTTCTCAGGTAGCCAGGCAGCTCTATAGCAAGTTAAAAATATATATACTTTCGAGCAACACAGCAGTTGCAGTTTTATGTGCACCAAATTTGGAAGATGAGTTTATGAATCCCAGAGCTGTTTTAACTGACCCATATAGAATACATACAGAATTTTATCTATATGTAGATATAGATACCATGGGAGCCATAACTTTGAATTTACCACACATCATATATTCAGAAATTGCCAATTTAATTCAAATGTTTTTTGCTTGAGAGCATTCGGTGTAGTTTGAACTGTGCATCAGAATCCCAGAGGATCTAAGGACCCCTGCAAACTTTACCACTTTCTCCTCAAAACACAACCCATCTTTTTTTGTCTTGCTGTCTTAAATGCAGACAAGCTTGTATGATTTATAAACCACTCGGCGCCCCCGACTGTATAACAGCTTACCTCACACAGCATTCCCCACTTGAGAGGTTGAAAAACAAGAAGGGAACATTGCTTCATTCATTACTGATCAGCAGTGTAAGAACCTGCATTAAGCCAGAATAGGACATTTTGATGTGAGCAGTTGCTACAGTAATCTCACAATAAATTAAATGTGATTAGGATGATTTGGGAAGGAGGGCTGGTTGCCCAAGCAGGACTGAGTTTCAGAGAATTATGCGGAGTAACAAATGCAGGGGAACGTTTTCTCCTACTAGTAAATATATTGTGTGTCTCTCTGTCATAATATCCAGCATTCAGACATGCATGCTTGCAGCATATCTTGTTATTTTAAGAGTTTTTTCAGTGTTTGTCCCTTGAAGAGATTAAGTCATTGAGTGGTTGTGACTTTTTTTAAGATTTGTCTTCCTAGCAGACTAAGCATAAAAAGGGAATGAAAATATCTTTGTTGGTGAGGACTGTTGCCTTTTCATGCATGTCTTAAATGGCCAATGGAATTTCATCTGACAGATAGAATAGGAAAGGAGAAGGGGGAAAAACAAGAGCAAGCACAAGAAAATTTAGCCCAAGGATAAGTTTCCTTTTAAAATTAAGTTATAAATGCAGCACAGCAGAGGCCAAAATAGAAAGCCTCGATCACAGCACTGTGTGCTTGGCTGGAATCAGCACAAGCCCTCCAGAACTAGGAGCCTTCAGCTTTTTAAATGAGCTTGCAGCCAATCTATATTATTGTATATGTAGTAAAAGTGACAAATTTTATTTCTGGTTTTTCTTTTCAGAACTATAAGCGACACATGGATGGCATGTACGGGCCTCCAGCCAAACGTCATGAAGGGGATATGTATAACATGCAGTATGGCAACCAGCAACAGGAAATGTATAACCAGTACAGCAATGCTTACTCTGGGCCTGATAGGAGGCCCATGCAGGGACAGTATCCGTATCCGTATAACAGGGAGAGGATGCAGGGCCCGGGACAAATGCAGCAGCATGGAATACCTCCCCAGATGATTGGTGGCCCCATGCAGTCATCGTCCTCCAGTGAAGGTCCTCAGCAGAACATGTGGCCAACAAGAAACGATATGCCTTACCCTTACCAGAATAGGCAAGGTCCAGGAGGCCCTGCACAGGCCCCACCGTATCCAGGGATGAATCGCACTGATGATAT